>CATIWM010596672.1:0-10512 GCA_949671775.1 Mallotus repandus | reverse complement strand
TGGATGTTTTAGTCAACAGATTCTTTCGCTTACTCAACGCATCAGCCACTCTGTTGGTAACACCTGACTTATGCTTAACCACAAAAGTAAACCTCTGAAGATAAGCAACCCAATTCGCATGCCTAGCAGAAATCTTATCTTGCCTATGTAAATGTTTTAACACCTCATGATCTGTATACAAGATAAACTCCCATTGAAATAAATAATGAAGCCAATGCTTAATAGCTTGAACCACAGCATAGAATTTGACATCATCAGTGCTATAATGCAATCTGGGCCCTGATAACTTCTCACTGAAATACGCCACTGGTTTGCTATTTTGACTTAAAACAGCCCCAATTCTCACCTTAGAAGCATCTAAATGCAACTCAAAAGGTTGATGAAAATCTAGAAACATTAAAATAGAAGTTGTAGTAAGACGCAATTTAATCAACTCAAATACCTTTTCTGCCTCATCTGTCCATACAAACTTTCCCACCTGCCTCATGCAATTAGTGATAGGCGCCATAATGCTGCTAAAATGAGGAATAAAATGCCTATAAAATGAAGCCATCCCATGGAAACTCCTCACCTTAGTAATGGTAGTAGGTTTTGGCCAATGTTTCACAGCCTCAACCTTGGACTCATCTACCTGTAAACCCTTACCTGACACAACATACCCAAGAAACAACACACTGGCAGTAAAGAAAACACACTTCTTAAGGGCAACATAGAATTTTTTCCTACATAACACGGTAAGGACCTCTTGTAACTGACTAAGATACTCATCCGGGTTAGCACTATAAACCAAAATATCATCAAAATACACCACAACACACTTACGAATGAAAGGCCTCAAAATCTGGTTCATAACACGCATAAAAGTGCTTGGGGCATTTGACAACCCAAATAGCTTGACTAGTCACTCATACAACCCTTCCCTTATCTTAAAGGCCGTTTTCCACTCATCTCCAGCTCGAATCCAAATTTGATGATAGCCACTCTTCAAATCCAATTTAGTAAAAATTGTGGCCCTACTAAGCTGATCAAGTAAGTCGTCCAATCTAGGAATAGGAAAATGATACCTGACAGTTATTTTGTTAATGGCCCGACTATCAACGCACTTCCTCCAAGAACCATCCCTCTTTAGTGTCAGAAGGGCTAGTACCGCACAAGGACTCAAGCTTTCACGAACATATCCCTTAGCCAGTAACTCTTCCACTTGCCTCCTCAACTCTTCATGCTTACTAGGACTCATCCTATAGTGTGGTCGATTTGACAAGGCTGGACCTAGTTCAAGATCAATCTGATGTTGGATATCCCGCATGGGAGGTAACTCTTCAGGCAATTCCTCTGGAAACACATCACTGAATTCGTCCAAGAGTGGTAAGATTGCATCAAGAACCACTATCTTTTTGTCCACCCACTTTCCAAATAGGACATAAACAACTTCAGACTTATGCACTTCCCTGTCAAACTGCACCAAAGTTAATAAATTAACACAACCCTTGCTTCCTTCCTGCACCTGCTTGGACTGATCATGATCCTTATTAGGCACTAACACAATTTTCACTCCTTCAAACATAAAACTATAAGTGTTTGTCTTCCCGTTATGATTCACATCTCGATCAAACTGCTAAGGCCATCCCAACAACAAATGACATGCATCCATGGCTATCACATCACACCAAACCTCATCCTTGTATTTTGCCCCGACAGAAAAGGAAATCAAGGCACGCTTTGACACTGTTACCTCACCCCCTTGTTTCAACCACGCCAACTTGTAAGGCTTAAGATGCTTTTCAGTCTGAATTCTTAATTTTTGGACCGCCTCTACTGCAATTATATTCTCACAACTACATCCATCAATCACAAATCTGTAGACTTTACCCTTAATAGTGCATATAGATTGGAAATTATTATTTTGTAACTACTCATCATTAGCAGCTCTAGCTGTTAGGTAGGATCTCCTCACTGCCAAAGTAGCCCCTACATCACTAGTCATGACCTCCTCATCAATATCATCTGTATCAAATACCAGATCGCTTGTTAAGTCAATGACCTCTTTATCATCCTCATATTATTCATCTACCTCAGCAAACATTACCTTTTTTCCCCTCTTTTTACACTCAGATTGCCTATGACCCACTTCTCCACACGCAAAGCATTTAATCCTACTACTCGAACTCGAACCAGCCCTTTGTGCATTGGTTGGCACTACCCCTGGTTTGGTCACGGCAGCTCCTTGGGCCATTCCGCCACCCACATGACTCATAGCACCACTGCCTCCTGCTTTACCATATCCAATCGTTTGCATAAAACCATTTGGTCACCTCTTTTCGATCTGCAAAGCCCGTTGGTGCGCCACAGAAATAGACATAGGATCAAACATGTTTACTGTCTCTACAATCTGCTCTCTTAAACCCCCAATATATCGAGCAACCAATTGGTCCTCCTTCTCATGCACCTCATTGCGCATAATCAGCTGGTAAAATTCAGTTGTATAATCATCAACTAAACAGTTTTCTTGCCTCAAATTATGCAACCGCTAGTACATTAAACGCTGAAAATTAAAAGGCAAAAATGTGGCACGCATCTATTTCTTCTTATTCTCCCAAGTCGTGATCTTTTACTTTCCCAACCAGACTCAGGTCTGTTTAGTTTGTTGCCCCCAAGCCATCGCCCTATCTCAGAACCTAATTGCCACCAATGGTACTTGTTGGGCCTCTGGCACCCCTTTAAACTCCAAGATCTCCTTTACCGTAGCCAACCAGTCAAGGAATTCTTCTGGTTTTAAAGAACCACAAAATTCATGGATCTCAGTTCGCATACCTGCCTCCCATCACCTCCTATCATCATTCTCGTCATGCCGGCGAGGACATCTATGCGGCACATCATAATAACCTGCACCATAGTCATCTTCATCATCGTTTCCTTTAGCAAAAGGATTCCTCAGGTCGTCAGCATTAGGGACTCATCGTTGGTTTGGCTGCCCCCTATTTTGATTGACTAACAACTCAGTCATCCTCTCTGTGAGCTGTTCCACAATATTGTCAATCCGCTGATCCATCTGTTCCATTCGCTGTTCAAACCGCTGCTCAAAGCGACGCTGGTCATCACACTTATAAACTTCTTCTACACGTTGTTGGGGTTGTTGTTGCTGTCTTCTGTGAGACATCTTGTCTTGTCCGAGGAGCACAACTCTGATACCAAACTAACATAGCGGAAGAGTGTAAGATAGCTATCAACAATTGTTGAATTGTGCACAATTACCAATCGCTAATATTCTATGCCTACAATTCTTAATTACAAGGTGTAGGCATCAAAATTCGACGAATTTTGGAAAATTTAAAGAAAATTCTAATTCTATTGATAAAACTGATATACAAAAGCCAAAACAACAACTTTTAAATAGAAACCCTAAAACAAATCCTAAACAAACTAAAAAATAAGAGTTCAAACCTAAACAAACTAGGAAATAGGACTTTTAAGGCAACTAAAACACAAATTTACCTTTTTGAAGGTCTAAACATTCGAATTTGCCTTAAAAACAACGGGTTACACAAGAAAAGCTAGTGGTTTTGAATCGTTGGTCCATTTCCAATCAAACTAGCCTTTGGAATTGCCAAAATTCGAAACTTCAAAGTTGTAGTTATTTATGAAACTGTCACTGCTAAAATTTTACAACTTTTGGTATTTTTCTAAGAATCGAATTACTTGATCTTTTATAACTGTATCCGCATCAGTTATTCAAACCTATAAGTAAACCAACCAAAAAGCCAATCCACATAAATACCCAAACAATCACGAGTCCCCTGCAATCTATTCTTAGCTAATGTTTTGGACAAGCGCACACAGCACTGGCAAAGCAAATTTATAAAAACGAAAAAAAGGACATGTCATGGCAAAGTAAATTACAAAAAACAAAAGCGACTCAGTCAAGCACAAAATATGAGAAGAAATCAATGCAGTCTACCAAAAAGAGCATATATTAAGTGTAGTAATAGGAATTTTTTTTTCGCAGCATTTGAGAGAGTCAATTGGAACAGAAACATTTATGTTATCAGATGAAATTTCCTTGAGCAAATACATCCGGGTGGTTAGAAATGCTAAAATAATGTAATACATTGGCACGTGTACAGCTTGTTGTGCATGCAACATCTATTACGTTGGTCGTTAGTCTTACAAACAATGAAAGAAAAATAAAAGAAAACACATCAGAATTCAACAATTTGTAACTTTAAAATTGGACCTAAACAAATCAAAATCAAGTTACTCCTCAAGAATAATATTTAACTACTTGATGATTTTAGTAATTTCTCATCATACTCTTTTGAAAACAAAAGGTCAAGGTATTCTTCTTCCACAATATCAAGAACTATTTCCACCTGCAAAATTCATAGTATGTCAATACAGAACATACTCAAGAACTCTTAGTTATCTAATCTCTATGATAGAATAATTTGAAAGCTTGATAATGGTTTAAAATTGACTCTAATTAATCACTTATTTCAGTAAAACTAGTTCTAACTAAAGCATTTTCAATATGGTATTTTTATCATGAATCGATATTGGTTTCCAAAAATTGCATTTATTGACGTCTTAAAACCAACAAACTCTAAGATAACATAGAAAGATGGCCTTTATACATGCTTTTTCAGGTAGGAATGAGTAGATCAATTAATATAGAATTGATCCAAAACCAAAATCGTTAAGCAGATTCCATAGAGGTAAGGACTAGATCTTTCCTTAAAATCTACTGAAGGAGGTAGACTCCTCACTCCTCGCACAGTTGCATTTATCTTTACTTTCTTCCTAGGCTCTGCTTAGAAGGGAAATATTTAAGAATGCCAAAAAGAAAACATGAAGAAAAGAGAATTTGAAATTAAGCACAAAAAGCTCGAAACACTAAGAACTGTTCAAATAGTTCTAGAAAAATTGGACTTCTAAAGGAGAACTCATGGGAGTAGAGTGAGAATTTCGAAGTTGATCTCAACCTAACAATCACAAAGCTCTTGAATTAAACACTTGCAAACTTACAAAACAAAGCGTGGATGCTCCATATAACCCTATTTACATACCAACATCACATTCAGCTAATTATTAAGGGAATCAGCGGTCGAATTCATACTTAAGAATAGAGAACATTTTCTTGGGTTTACTAACCAATGGTTGCCCTCTTTAGCTTATGCCATCATCTTATGCACACTAATAATGCTAATTGGCAATTTTCTGCAGCAAGTTTAATTGTTGCTCTCATGTTAAATAGAATAGCTACAAAAGACAAGATCATCATAATAAAACCATTTTTTCCATGTTAAAATTCTTGAAGGCACCTACTGACTAAGAACTAATATGAAATTCTTCCGCTTGTGGGGATGCTTATAATTGTCAGGCATTGGGTGGAAGCCTTACAATAGTTCAAGAAAAAATGTTCCTATACTTCGAGACCTAATTACTCAAACTCGTCCAGCAAGATACAAAAGAGACAACATCTGAGTGCTAACAGAGATGAAGAGAAAAAACATAAGAAATTAACAATGTTTTATTGCAAGTGCATGTTATCTAGCCTTGTTTTCCATGAGTGAAATAATTAAGCACTTAGTAGCAAATACTAACTAAAGTCTACCCATTAAAAGCCAAGTCAGCCCTAACCCTTAAACTGTTATTCCAAACCTGCAAGTAAACCAACCAAAAAGACTACAATGTTCCAGCATTGCACCATCTTTCCCATGCAAGCGACGATCACATAGTCATTAGATTTTTCTAAACTAATAGGTATAAAAGCAAACAAAAAGCTAATCCTCAAAAATACCCAAACAATAAATCCCATACAGTCTATTCCAAGCTAATGTTTTAGACAATCGCATAATATTGCCCGATTATATTGATAAAAGTAAGAAAATTGACACGTCATGGCAAAATAAATTACAATAAAAGCCACTCAGTCAAGCATAAATATGGGATGAAAGCCATGCAGTCCACCAAAAAGAGCACATACTGAGCTGTTCATTAAATCAGTACATTAGAAAAGAATTGGTAAAGAATGAACAATATAAGTTGCATCTCAACTGTTCAAAAGTTCGGAAGATAAGAATAAGGGTGATGAAATGTCAGGAGCTGCGATAAATTATTTCCTAGATTCTTAAATAATTATCAGCTAAATTCTTATATAAAAAAAATTTACTTTCATTTTTGCCCTCCAATATGCATGGGGCTATTTATTTGAACGGAGATCATTTTGATAAAATGATTTTACAATATTTCTGTTGCATGTCAGTGAGTTGCCACATGCAACATTTTCCTAAGAAGAAAATATGCATTTTCTCTATTTGTTTATGCAGAGAAGTTATGACTTGGAAATTGTGCATGTCAGCACTACCATTAGCCAAATAAAAAACTTCCGTACAGATGAAATGATGAAATAGACATGCGGTAAAATACTTTGAAGAAACTTAGAAGCCTTTAGTTTGAATATTATTCATTGGCACAAGACAATACTAACACAGAGCGCAATGAAATGATGTTAAGTAAACATAATTTATCTATTAGAGACATTTAATAGTATTTTCAAATGGTAGAAGCCCTAGGTTTGTTTTATGAATTTTAGAATTTTTGGCGTATGTTTTTTCTTGGCATGATATTCATTGTTGTAGGCAAGTTTATTGACATCCAAAATCTATTATGGATATGTGAGTAGAAATGTGGTGATTTATTAAGAAATAGTGAAAAGTAACTGCATGTAATAAAGAGTATGAAGAACATGCAATGCATGATAAAGTAAAAGGAAAAGATGGGGAGAAAGTACCATTATACTACAAGAAAAGTTGTATATAATGACATTTTGTACAATTGTAAGAGAGTAAAATTATAATAAGGTAACATTTTTTATAAATATCACAATATATTATATTTAATGTGATATTTTTTTTAATATTGAATGACATTTATTATAAATATGATTTTTATTTTTATTTAACCAACATTTATAATAAATTTTATTTTAATTTTCTTGTCTTGACATTTGTTATATATATATATATATTTCTTGTCAAGACATTTGTTATATATTTATTTATTTAAAGCATATATATATATATATATATATTTAATTATTTATTTATTTAAAACATATACTAAGGACAAATAATGTTATTTTTTATTGATTAAAATATTATATAATTTTTAAGAATGTAAAAATAGGTAGTTCTTTTGCTTGGTGAGAATTTGAAATTGCCTTTTGTTGATATATAATAAATATTTATTATTAATAAAAAACTATAATTATATAATTATAAATTATTATTATTAAATTTATTAATTATTAAATTATTTAATATTATATAAGTACACTATTATTTAATAATATTGTGTAATTAAATATTAGATAATTATTTAATATAAATCATCAAATATTAAATGATGAATAAATCAATATTAATTAAATTATTAAATTATCAAGAGGCCAAGTGGCCCAAGTCCACACATCAGGTGGTACAAACCTAGCCCGGCTTCATCTCTCTCACACACACGTACAACACACGTTGTGATAGCATAACTGCCGTAGACCCTCATTTTATTTATTTTTGCAACTGCAACTTTGCAACTACAAGCACCACTCCTATGGCAAGCACTGAGTCTGATCACAATAGCAGAGAAGAAGACAATGACCCTCACGCTGATGATGAGGATACTAGAGCTCATGTGAGAAATAATCACAGTTGCAATTGCCATTAGAACTTACAAGAGAAAAACTCTTAATTTTTCTAGCGCAATTGCTGGCTTTTTTTTGTCATGACCATTCACTTCGCCGTCGGTTATAATTTTTTTTTTCCAAATCTCTATTTGTTCCTTGGAACGTTTAAAAAGAATCTGAGAAAATTTCAGTTTCTTTTTTTTCTTTTTGGATAAATCAATTAGGTTTGGATCTATATTGCTAGCATTCTTTCTCACATCGTTCAAACTCACAAAGGTTGGTGAACAAAAGAAGAGACGCATCGATGTTGAAGGCAGGCAAAGAAACTGGTACGGTGCCATTAATTTTTTACTTTATTTGATAGATTTAATTTTTTAGCAATCCATTGACATTAACTGAAGAGAGTGAACAAGGACAATGTTGTAGATTATGAAGTGGGTTATTTATATTACTGGGAGGAAGAATAATGGAAGGAGACACAGATGCTAGTGAATCCATCATTGACCCAAAAGCAAGCAGAGCAAGTATTTTCTTTTCTTGAATTAATTTTTCAGTATGTTTGTTTTATATTATTATGATTGTTGTTGTTAGATGTTATTATTATCTATGAGTAATATGGTCAAACAGGTGGTGTTAAATTTGTGAATTTAGCATAATACAGGAGTATGGTACCATTAATTTTTTAGCTTTTATTTATGCACAGTTTTGGACTTTTCTTATGTAATATAGCATGTTGTGTTCCTGTATTTTTGGAACATTTTACAATTCAGTTTAGGAATATTATAAAACTGCAATTCTTAAATGCCTTTCTGAACATATCTTACAGGCTGGGAACGTCTTAACTGATTCTAATGGTTCAGTTAAGTTAGCAGACTTTGGAGTGTCAGTGTGCATGTTCGATATAGGAAATAGACAGCGTTCCAGAAATATTTTTGTTGGAACTCCATGTTGGTTATCATCAACCAATATTTTCTTAGTTTTGCACTGTGTGAAATGATTATCGGACGCAAATAAGTGTTGAACTAAATTAGAAAATATTTTTCTATTTTCCATTGTGTGCTTTTCAATAAATGTTGAACCAATTCTACAATTTATTGATTATTATTTTCTTATTCTAAGAACTTTTATATTAGACTAAGATATGAATTTACATATAGATGAAAGGGAGATAAAAATGATACTTTTTCTGTATCAAAGCAATTGGCTCACTTTATTTTTTTGTTAATCCCAAATTGCATGTTACTTTCCTTCTTAAGATGATAGTTAACTTGCTAATTTACTAAAAATTCACTATTTAAAGTGCTTTTTGTTTTTCTAATTTTAGTCAAATAATATAAGTTGTTTAATTTTAATTGAAGGGTAATTAAAAAAACACCATCTTTCAAACTATATTATTTTAATCTTTAATTAAAATTAAATAACTTAATTTTATTTTTGTTTTTCATGGAACATTTGATGATACTTTGTAAATCTTCAATCTTTATTTGTTATTACGACATAAACTTATTTTAAACTCATTTATATAGTCCATTATTAGAGATTTAGCTTTTTTTTATTTTTTTTCTTTAAAATGAAGTGTTTTTTATATTATTTCTTACTTGAAATTAAGATGTGAAACTTCAGACACTGTGAACTTGAATATGCAACATGCTTTTTTGGGGGTGTGTGCATTT
Source organism: Mallotus repandus (assembly GCA_949671775.1). Lineage (NCBI taxonomy): Eukaryota > Viridiplantae > Streptophyta > Magnoliopsida > Malpighiales > Euphorbiaceae > Mallotus > Mallotus repandus. The sequence continues at coordinate 1,164 of CATIWM010596672.1, read as the reverse complement.
TTTATTCCACCAACTCTATTTGTGGGGAGTCTAAATTTTTAGCCAAGTTAATTATATATGCTCATTTTTTATGGTTGTATAATGTTCATTTCTTTTCTTTTTATTATCTTTTTACTTACATATATAGGGTAAATTATTTGAATGATCACTAAACTTTATTTGCGATTTCAATTTGGTTACAAAACTTTAATTTGTGACTTTTTGGTCACCAAACTTTGATTTTTGTTTCAAATGTAGTCCCTGTTTAAGATTTTAAGCCTTAAAGTTATATAATATACCTATTTTAGTCCAAAAGATTATTTCCTTGTAAATAAGTCCATAGGTCTAAAGAAAATAAATAAAATAAAAATATATATTTTTGTTTTCTCCATGCCTTCCATTATAGAGAGTCTTGTCCATTATTTGTATTTATTTAACTGGTCTAATACTAATAGATTGAGATTTTTAAGACAATAATTATTCGACGCAGGACAGAAAGAGGTTAGTATTCACCAAGAATATTATAATCAATATTGTGACTGTATTGAATACAATAAAAAGTTATGTATTATTAATGTTATTATTATATTTTTTAGATCATTTGTTTGGTTTAGATTAAAATAATTGCTAGATAAATGGAAAATTGGACAGAGAGTTCAAATTTCAATAATCCATCAGGATTACAACAATTGAACATTTTTTTAAAAATTTAATATGAATTGTACAATAATTTTTTTATTAATAAACAATCATTGAAAATTCAAATTATAAACTAAGCTTATAACAAATTATAAATATTTAATTTTTTTATAAAATGCAGTGATAAATGTTAAATATTCTAGTGACAATAGTCCATTTAATTATTACCTTCTTTCTCCGCGTTTAAAAAAATTTCTAAGAATACTATATGTTTCTCACAAGAAAAACTTATTAAATTTTAATTTATTGTACAATTTGTATCAAATATTTTAATTTATTGTATTCAACAAAGTCACAGTATATTGATTATGAAATTCTTTGTGAATATTAATATCTTTTTGTCATGCGTCGAATAATTCTTGTCTTAAAACTCTCAAACTGTTAGTATTAGACCAGTCAAATAAATACAAATAATAGACAAGACTATCTACAATGAAAGGCATGGAGAAAAAATATGTATATATTTTTATTTTATTTATTATCTTT
>CATIWM010596639.1:0-11015 GCA_949671775.1 Mallotus repandus | reverse complement strand
TAATTGTTTTATGTATCACATTTAAGTTTCACATTGAGGGCAGTGTGAAATTTAAATGTTTTGTGGAGGAGGGGGGGGGGGGGGTGGATGCATGTTGCATATTGGAAATTCATGTGTTTTATTTTGCATTTGATGTGTTTTTATTTATCTCAATTTATTTTATTGTGTTTTATTGCATTATATTCATGCATAGGATAGAAATATAATCAATTCTCCCCATAGCTTTGATGCTTGCAACTTATCAATCTCATGAGCTTGGCACATAGGTTTAGTTTTCTTGATTAATTGATTTAACCTAAATTTAATGTTTGATTTGAGGTTTTTTTAAGCATTTTGAGCAACTTGTGATTAAGGACATATTTTTTATACTTTAATGAATCTAATGCTTACTTTCTTTTTGAATGTGTAAATGTACATAATTTAAGAGGAATTAGAGAAGTTGCGAGTTGGATAGCTTGAGTCATTGGAATTGCTTTAAAAAAATTATAAATTTGTTTTGGAATGGAGTTGAAATCTTTTATTCAAATTTATAGATGCTCCTTTACTTCAATGCTCTTAAAAGAGTACAAGTATCTTGAAAGGACCTTTTGGAGGGTTCCATGCTGAGTAGTGTGAGAAAGGCGAGGGTATTTTGACGATAGGAGCATCCACAAGCAAAAGTAAAAAAGTAAAAAAGTAAAAAAATATATATTTTTTGACTTGTTAAAGGAATTCTAATTAAAGAGTTGTCTTGCTTATTTTCTTTCTTTGTGAGTCTTGATTTATGCTCATTTTTATATTCAACAAGAGAGTTTGCTATCCACTTGGTAATCTTTATATATGTTCTTGATTATGAGTTGCTTGTTTTGTTTTTATGATTTAAATCTTATATTAAGAGGAAATTTTATTAGTTAGTGAAGTTAAAATTGATTAATGTGCCAAGTTCGTGTTGTTGATACTTATTGTTTTCATTTTGCTTGAGGATAAGCAAGAAGCTAAGTGTGGGGGTATTTGGTTATATGTAAGGTGTAGTAGTTTTTTAGGTTCGTTTAACGCATGTTTTTTATGTTTATTTTTTAGAATTTAATTATTTTTATGTTTATAGTTGTTTTTAGTAATGTGCTTGGCTTTCCTTTTAAAATAATGAATTTTATGTGAGATGATGTATTAAAGAGAATGGTGGTAGAGCAACCTATAAGTGGACGGCGTATTAAAGAGAATGGTGGTGAAACATGCATAAGCACTTGTGATAATGATGGTGGACGGTGCAATAAATTTTAATTTGATTGGGGGCTTTTGGTTAGTGCTCTTGATGAAGTGGGAGCTTTTGGTGCAAGTGCTTTTGGTAGAGTAAGAATTAATTTTTTTTAATTCTTGCAAAATGGCTATAAATAGCCATTGGCATAGACATTGAAGGGAACAAGAAAAGAAGAAAAACATCAAAGAGTTGTGTGTAGTATAGTGTTGTGTGTATAAGAAATAAAGAGGAGTGTTGTGTGTGTGCATGGTTCATGCACGTGAACTAAAGAAGATTGAGAAGAAGTAGAATAGAGACAAAGCGTGGGAAGGGAAGTGTCTTCTTAATTTTTCTTAGTTTTTTTTAATGTATTCCTCTTTTGCATTTGAGAGTATGATGAATATTATGTTTAACTAACTTTATTTATGTTGGGGATTGTTGAACTTATTTTAATTTAAGTTGATTTATATATTGGTTTTTCTTTAAATTTGCATTAAGCATTCATTAAGCTTAATTATTTATGATTTGGCCATTAATAATTGATTTTTAATTAAGGTTAATTATTGAGAAATATTAATCTTAATAGAAATATGAATGCTTGATTAATTGATTTAAGTAGAGAGATAGCTTAAATTATTTTAATTTCAATTGGTTATGCTTCATGATTTATTTACTAAATTTGATTAGGTTTTAATTTAATGCGATTTAGTTAAAGTCTTTTCAATTGATAGAAATAAATTAAGTAATTTTTACTTGAGAAAGATTAATTACTACCTTTGAAATCCCAAAAATTACAATAGAAAGAAGAATAATTTCTTGTAATCGGCTTTATTAAAATATAGTGATACAATCCCCAACATCATTCTATTATTTGCTTGTTAAAATTTAAATTAATTGATTTTATTATTTAGTTGCATTTTGGCTATTAAAATTTAGCGATTATAATTCACTTAATATTTGAATCTTAAATAAGTTAAAAACATAATTATTTGTTGGATAAACATCCAATCCTCGTGGGATCGACTTGTACTTATTCTATATTACTTGACGAACTCGTATGCTTGCGAGAACCAATCACTTTACTGCCATTTGATATCATTGTTTGGCCATTGACTGATCTCCGTGTATGGTGATTACTTGGTCTTCTAAAGAGATTTTCATAATTAGCCGCCTGATGCTTGTGGTAACGTCAATCTCATATAGAATAGGCCGTCTGATGATCCCGTTATAGGTAAGTGGGAGATCTACCTCATTGAACAGAGATTTGATTGCTTTTATATCCCCGGTGTCCCAGTTTCCAAATTCCACCACTCCCACTAGCTGGGTTGTTCCTCCGCAAAAGCTGGTGATTGAATTTTTTATCACTTTTAAATAAGTGATTGAACCTCTTATGGCCTTGTAGGCGTTCCATGAAAGTGCATTGACAGTGCTACCCTCATCTATTAGAAGTCTTTTTACCAAATAATTTTGGAGGTACGCACTCACAACCAGGGCATCATTATAGGGATGTTGGACATGTTCCCCATCGTCAGATCCAAATGTGATGATTGGCCTTTATTTAGGTACTCAGTATTCTTCCCTCTATGGTCTTTTCATCCTTTTCTTGGCCGGTGTTTCACCTCCAATGATCATGTTAATAACTCCAACTACTTCATTACAAGCTTTCTTTGTATCTAGGGAATCCTTAGCTTGATCACTTGGACCTCGAGTTTTTGTGAATTCTTTTTTAATTCTTTTTTTGTATACTATATACTTGAACTCAAATGCAGCTCAAGTTTCATTCATAACTTTATTAATAATTTATTTTTATATACTCTTTTTAGTAAATTTAAGTGTTTATATTATTTTTATTTTTTAATTATAATTTTGTAATAATACCTTTTGTTGTTTTCATATTTATGCATGCATTTTATAATTTTTTATTATTTTTAATATATTAAAACACTTCATAATATAATATAAAAATATTAAATTATAGCTCATGTTTGCATGGACCATTAACTAATTTAAAATAAATAATTTTTTCTTATTAAAAGAAATATCATAAAATGAATTAAGAAATAAATTTAAAATACAGATATAAATGCAAATATCTCTCTCTATCTGTGTAATTTATTCTCATAATTAACTTTCCTTATATTGAATTGAAAAATTCAAATATATGACATAATTTATAAAATTAATCATTGTAATGAATTGATAAAGGTTTTTTTTTTGTTTAATCAACGTTTCAGATCGGATTTTTAATATTATAATTTAATTATATTAAAAAATTTGTACTAGCTGATTGGTTTTTTTCTTTTTTTTTTTTTGAAACGATGCTGATTGGTTTTTGATACCAATTGTTTAGGGGAAAAAATGGTGAAAAATGCATATGTATAAGTGTAAACCTTTTGTCATAGTAACGGGAATATGGAAAGAAAGAATGAATAAAGAAGCAGTTATATACCTGGCCACCTGTGTCAGAATCACGCCCAAGTTCCATGTTTTCACCGCGTATCAAGCCATGAAGACTGCACAAAACCCCTTGTTATGGGAACAAAAATGCTGAAGCACCCACATGAATACATTAAACACTATGGATTATAGAATGCTGTATTCAAAGATTTAATTCTTTGGTTAAAACATATAAATGAAGTCCAAAATTCAAAACGAGCACACGAATAACCTCATTACAATGTGAGATCTTAATAAATTGCAGTTTATGCCTTATCAACACAATGCCCTAAATGTTGCTAGAAAGTAAACCACAATTTTTTTTCAACTTAAACTATTTAATTTAGACCTTATTTTACAAATAAAATATTTATTTATATATAACATATATATGATTTTTAATTAATACATTTTAATCATGTTTTTCAATAGCAATGCCATGTAGGCATTTTATGAAATGTAAATCATATTTGTTTTTTTTTTTTGCCACTTAAAAAAAGTAAAGTAGCAATTTTATGTTTGATGTTAGTAACATACGAATTCTATCCTGAAGAAATGTTAGTACTTAGATTTTAATTTGACTATAAAAATTTAAAATCGTTCTGTTGTAGCACCAACTTTATTTTAGGTACTACCAACTTTAGTTTAGATTTTTGAATTAAAATATAGGAATATAAATTCCTTCTCAATGCAAATCTTGTGGATGGGTGTCGACGTTTGCTGCTTCAGAATTGGAGAGTGGAGATCAGTCCAGTGAAAATAATCAAGCGGTAGACAGCATGTGTGCTTGCCTTCGTCACGTTGCGCCGTTTGCGTGGTACAGATGTGCATATTTGAATATAAAAATAAATAAAAATAAAAAGAAAAGCATAAAAAAAGAAAGAAAAAAAACCCTACTGCAGGGTTTGAGAGCAGTATATCAACCAAAAAAATGCCTCTCTTTACCAAACTTCAGTCTCTTGCTAAGAAGATTCAAGATGTTGCAGTTGTTTGGGGTGTATTGTTGAAAATGTCCTAGTTGGGGGAGCGAGTGAATAAGGCTATTGAATTAAAATCAAAACTTAAAAACAAATAAGTAAGAATTAAAAGAATGTTGAGAAGGAAAAATAATCAATACAATAGTTTAAGGAGTTCGGATTCTCAACAATCTTATATCTCCACGTAACTTATCTCCGAGTTAGAATTTTGAATCATCACAATCTATTCACCTAGATTGATTTTTACAACTTGAATTTTATGCTCAACTCAAACCTTACACAAGTATTTTCAAGGCTTACGCTAAAACCAAATTTCTAAATGTTTTAATGGCTAAACACTAAAACTAAATCCTTTAGAATAGATCCTCAAGTCCCGTTTTCTAAATCCCAGAAAATAGAAGAATAAAAATTTCTATTCTAATCACTCACCAACTCTTACAAGACTTATACAAAAATAAAATGAGTTTCAAGAAAAATGAGAACTTAATTGAATGCTTTTGAAGTGAATAATTTCAGAGGTCATATTTATACTTGAACAATGCAATTATAATTGTTAGAAATAATAATTTCATTTCCAACAAATTCAAAGTTCATTTGAATATTATTTGAACTTTTGTGCTGTAAATTCTCTAGTCCCGGTCGGGATTTCATCAGTCCTGGTCAGGACGAGCATTCAGTAGCCGTTGTATTTGAAATCCTAGTTGATCAGGAGTAGCGTCCCGGTCGGGATAAAGATCAGGATCAGTACTGTCCAATTTCTTGAAAAATTGCTGAAGTTAGTTCTAATCAAGGGTGCGATCAAGGGCACGGTACGGTCCTAGTCGGGACTGCCTCATCAGGGGTACGGTCTCGATCAGGATAAAGCTCAGGATTGACAATTTAATCTTCAAATGACTTTGTTTAGACATCAAATCAAGGCCTATTGATGGCATTATTGAACCTAACTTATACACACTTGAAACAAACACATTAGATGCTCAAAATTAAGTTTGTTAAGATCAAAATCAAGATTGATCATTGCTAAGGTCAACAATCTTCCCCTTTTTGATTTTGACAAATTTATTTTGAGTTTGAGAGAAAAAAACATAAAGTGAAGTCTAAGATGATTTAAATTCCATTATATGAATTTTACTCCCCCTAAAATTATGCATATAAAAATAATAACTGTAAGGAATAAGAAATTTAAATAAATAAAAATTATTAAAAAAATATATTTCTATATTTCTCCCCCTGTTTGGCATGATAAGAAATATAAATTTTAAAATTTATCTCCTTTTGTTAAAAAATAACAACATTAAATACTTGACAAAATATTTAAGAAACATAAACATGGTAAAAGACAAATTTTACTAAGATAATACATCACAAAAATAGTACATATAACATTTTAAAGACCAAGAACTAAAACAATGAAAAACATGAAAGTTCAAATTTTTTTTTTTCCCTTTGTGAAAGACTAAATAAAATTGTGCAATGAAGCAAAACAAAGCTTAGCATCACAAATATTAAAATATGATAACATGATCATTAACACAACACTAGTCGCATTTATAATGCATGTAACAAAATAAGGAAATAAATAATAATCTTATCACAAAAAGAATTAAGCAAACTCAAATTTTTCGAAAGACTAAATAAAATTGTTCAAGTAAGCAAACCAAGGCTTAGCATCACCAATATTAAAATATGATAACATGATCATTAACACAAAACTAGTTGCATTTACAATACATGTAACAAAAAATAATGAAATAAATAATAAATAATAATCTTATCACAAAAAAAATTAAGCAAACTCAAATTTTTTCCCCCTTTGTTAAAATAAAAAAGAAATAAAGAAAATAAACTTGATTTAAAGAAAAATAAAAATGCATTAATGAAAAAGATAGAATTACAATGATATTTGAAATATTATTTGTAAACAAGACACAAACATACAACCCTCTTGATTGAATCCCAAAAGAGTGACAAACTCTTGATAGGTCATAAATCTTTCTCTTTCACCCAATTTGAACTGCATGGAAAAATATGGATTAGCATCATCATATTTTAGCGATCGTAGAGTGAAGGTAGAAAGAAATTCAACATTGAGAGAGTTGTAAGAAGGTACAGGATTGAAAGCAAAATTAAATAACCAACCTCTCAAAAGCAATTCTTTAACTTCATCATAACAACTAAGAGATATGAGAGTTGATTCATGCATAAATCTTGGTGGTTTGAAACTTCTCTTTTGAAATTGAGACATTCTCTTCTTGATCTCTTGAGTAGAATAAGAGAAAGGAGAGTAGCTTCTTTTATCCTTTTTAGGAGTATCTTGAGAAGAAGAGGAAGTAGGAATTTTTGAAGGTTTCTTGGGAGCCATAGTTTGAAGAGAATGAAAGCTAAAGAAAATAAGGAGAAAGATAAATATTGTAAAAAAAATGAGGAAGAGATGAATAATGTGGAGAGAATATAGTGTGGTATATATATAGGCTTGAGGTAGGGTTAAGAAAAGTTTAAAATTTTAAAAGGAGTCAAAAAGTTTTTGAAAAATGTTTTTGATTAGGAATGATGACCCAAATAAATGCCACATAATCGAATTCCTAGGGCTGTTAGGATTAACGTCCCGGTCGGGATATATGTATATCCTGGTCGGGATCGCAGACCAGGATCAGTTCTGTTTTTCAATTGAGAAACGACCTGAAATGAGTCCAGACGGGACACGTATAGCGTTGCCTAGCGCTATGATAACACTGCCACACTAGGAAGAAAAAAATGCAATATGGTCCTTGAAACTTTTAAAATGAGCTGATATGTCCATAATTATGTGTAATCAAGTCCTCACGAATTTAATGTACATAATTTTGAATTTAATTGAAGTTAATGAGAATATTAAACGGTGATTTTGAAAAATATTCAAAAATTCATTTGAAGAGGGAGACAAATTGTAATAAAATAATTAATTTTTAATTCAATAATTAATTATTTTGCAGGAAAAAGAAAAAATATATAAAGAAAAATACATACTTAACATATATAAATGCATAACAATAAAAAATAATTTACATTAAAAGAAAATGATCAAAATTAACATCATTATCAAACAATTTATCAAGCATTTGATAAGCACACATGATTTCACATGAAAGAGTGAAGTCCAACCATCAATTTAATAATTTAAACCTACTATTAAAACAAACTAGAATATGATACGAGAAATATGCCAATCATAAACCAATGATCAAGAACTAAAGTAAGTAAAATATGCATTCAAGGTAAACAAGAACCAGCAATCATGCCTAATTCATGTCTAATGAAATTCATTCTCTCTTCATTAAGAGGTTTAGTGAAAATATCTACAAGTTGATTATTTGTATCAACAAATTCAAGTGAGATATCACCAATTTTAACATGATGACGCTTGAAATGTTGTTTAATATCTATATGCTTGGTTCTAGAATGCTGAATGAGATTCTTGCTAAGGTTTATAGCACTTTTATTGTCACATTTGATTGGAATGTGATCAAGATGAATGCCATAGACCATTAATTATTGTTTTTGCCACAAAACTTATGAACAAAACTTGCCGCCACATACTCAGCTTCGGCAGTGGACAAGTTAACTGAAACTTATTTCTTGCTAAACCAGGAAACTAAAAATTATCCTAAAACTTGACGGGTTTCGAAAGTGCTCTTTCTATCTAGTAAACTACCGATAAAGTCAATATCCGAATAAGTAATCAAGTCAAAGGAAAAACTCTTAGGATACCAAAGTCCTAAATGCAAACTTTCACATAAATATTTAAAAATTCTTTTGATTGCATTCAAATGAGAATCTTTAGGACTTGATTGAAACCTAGCACACAAGCAAGTAGCAAATATTATATCGGGTCTACTTGTCGTTAAGTAAAGAAGGGATCCAATCATACCTTTAAATCGCTTTTCATCAACCGGCTTGCCATTCTCATCCTTGTTAAGTTTAGTTGTGGTACTCATTGGAGTTTTGCTAGATTTGACTCCATCCATGCCAAACTTCTTGAGAATGTCTCTTGCATATTTAGTTTGATTGATGAAGATCCCATCTTTGTATTGATTGATTTGTAATCCGAGGAAGAATTTGAGTTTATCCATCATACTAATCTCAAATTCTCCTTCCATTAACTTAGAGAATTCCTCACATAGGCAATGATTAGTAGCACCAAAAATAATATCATCAACATATATTTGAACAATTAATAAATCATGTTTGGAATTCTTTATGAAAAGAGTAGTGTCAACTTTTCCTTTAGAAAATCTTTTTTCTAATAGGAAGTTGCTCAATCTTTCATACCAAGCTCTTGGAGCTTGTTTCAATCCATACAATGCTTTTGAAAGTTTAAATACATGATTTGGAAAATTAAAATTTTCAAAACCTAGAGGTTGTTCAACATAAACCTCTTCTTCGATAAAACCATTTAAAAATGCACTTTTAACATCCATTTGAAAAAGTTTAAAATCCATGAATGATGCAAATGTAAGTAGCATTCTAATAGCTTCTAACCTTCCAACATGGGCAAAGGTTTCATCATAATCAATACATTCTTCTTGATTATAACCTTTAACTACTAGTCTAGCTTTGTTCCTAGTTATGACACCTTGTTCATTCATCTTATTTTTAAACACCTATTTGGTGCCTATAATAGGATGATGTTTCGGTTTAAGAACCAAAGTCCAATCTTTATTTCTCTTAAATTGATTTAATTCTTCTTGCATAGCAAAGACCTAAAATTAATCATTCAATGCATCATCAATAAATTTGAGTTCAATTTCAAAAATGAACCCTAAATTGACAATAATATTAAGTTGAGATATAGTAGTTACCCTTTTTATAGTGTCACCTATAATGAGGTCTTGAGGATGTGCTTTCTTGAATTGCCAATCCTTTAGAAGGTCATTCTTCAAGTTAGGTTGAGGTATTTGCTCGTTTTCCTCCATTCTAGGATCTTCAAGTTCCATTGGTTTGTTAGTATTTTCTTCTTCATTTTTCTCTTCCACAAGATCACCTACATCATCATCAATAGTATAAATATCCTTTCTAGGATCAAGTGAATTTGATTCATCAAATGCAACATGCATTGATTCTTCAACTACTAGAGTTCTTTTATTGAAAACTCTATATGCTTTACTAGAGGTGGAATAGCCTAAGAAAATTCCTTCATCGGCTTTAGAATCAAATTTTCCATGATTATCCTTGGTGTTTAATATAAAGCACTTGCATCCAAATACTCTTAGATATGAGATTTTGGGTTTTCTATTGTTCCAAAGCTCATAAGAAGTTTTATTTAAAATTAGTCTTTTGAAAACTCTATTTGAAATATAACAAGACGTGTTAATGGCTTTCGCCCAAAAGTATAATGGTAAGTTATACTCATGAAGCATTGTTCTAACCATTTCCACTACAGTTCGGTTTTTCCTTTCAATTAAAATATTTTTTTAGGAGTTCTAGGAGAAGAAAATGAATGTGAAATACCATTTTCATTGCAAAATATTTTGAAAAATTCATTTTCAAATTCGGTTCCATGATCACTTCTAATTGAAGAAATACAAAAACCTTTTTCTTTTTGAACTCTTATTACAAAATTTTCAAAAGCCTTAAATTCATTCTTATGAGCAAGAAAACACACCCAAGTAAATTTAGAGTAGTCATCAACCAATACATATGCATAGTGCATTCCACTGAGACTAGCAACTCTAGTTGGACCAAATAAATCCATATGTATAAGTTCTAGTGGTCTAAAGGTTAACACAACATTTTTTAGCTTAAATGAAGACTTGGATTATTTTCCCTTTTGACAAGCATCACAAGGTTTATCCTTAGTGAATTCAAGTTTTGGTAAACCAATCACAAGTTTATGCTTACAAAGATCATTCAATAGCTTAAAATTTGCATGTCCTAACCTTCTATGCCATGTCCATATATCATAGGAAATAGACATCAAGCATTTAATATCTTTGTTGTCAATTTTATTCAAATCAATAGCATAGACATTATCTACTCTTTTACCACTAAAAATTACTTTGTCTTCATCAAGACTACTAACAAAGCAATTCTTAGGATAGAAAGTGACTTTATTTCCCATATCACATAATTGACTTATACTAAGCAAATTATGTTTAAGACCATCAACAAACAATACATTATATATAAATAAGGATTGAGGATTTTCAATTTCTCAAATGCTAATTATCTTTCCTTTTACATTGTCCCCGAAAGTAACATGCCCTCCAACCTTAGCATCAAGTTTATTGAATTTCTCTTTGTCTCTGGTCATGTGTCTTGAACATCCACTATCTAGATACCATTTACTTTTTGTTCTTGTAGACTTCAAGCACACCTACAAAATACAATGTATAAGTCTCAAAGTAATC
>CATIWM010596585.1:0-10760 GCA_949671775.1 Mallotus repandus | reverse complement strand
ATTTTTTAATTTTATTATTATAATGATTATAATTAATTACTTATAATTATATTAAAAATAATATCATCATTATAATATTATTATAACTTTTTTGTTTTTAATTTTAAAATTATTATGATTAATTTAATTATATATTATAATAATAATTATTATTTTATGTATAAGTATGTGGTCCGTTTTTTTAATTTTTAATTTTTAATTATTACTATAATCACTTAATTACTAACTAATAATTACCAAATTATTAGCTTCATCCAATGAAACTCAATCATTAATGGACAATAAAAAACATTCACTGTGTTGAATTGCATTGATTAATTCTAAAAAAAATAATAATGGCATTGATTTTGGTGGGTTGAATTAAAAAACAAAAAAAATTTCTAATGGTGGACAAAAAAAAAACTTGTCATTTCTGCCACTTTGAGTGGCGGAAATGGTCTCTCCACCGGTCAAACTGGCGGTATTGATCTCCTCACTCTACATAGGTAAAAAACATCCTAAATTTGTAATAACTTTTTAAATTACTCTAAAATTGGAAATATTTTAAAAACAACCCTAAAGTGAAAAAAAAAAAATTTACACTAAAATAGAAAAAAATTCTGCTAAAAATGCAGTAAATTGGAGATGCTCTAAATGAGAAATTCGAATCTTTTAAGCATTAAATCAAATCAAATCAATATGACATTTTGTTGTCACATTAAAATAGCATGGTAACGACTATATACCAATTTCTTTTTTTAATATAATATTTTGCAGTTCAGAAAACAGAAAGCAATTGGTTTTTTTTAAGCTTAATGACCCTCTAAAGATAACTTGATTACACCAACAATTATCAGCTATAACAACAAACCATTATTAAATATTATAATTATCACCCAATAAAAACCATATACATGTGTGCGCATATATATATATATATATATATGAGCATTAAATCTAAAATTATGCACCACTTGCGGATCGAATTGGAATTTTTTTTTTTTAAAGGTCTCAGTTAGACCATTTGAACTAGATTTCATTGACTCTTTATTAGGGTTTTTTTTTTGAAAGGAAATTTTTATAAAATGAAACAACTACACAGGCTGGTCCCTCAGCAATAAAGCTAAAAGACTAGGATGAACATTGATTGAAACTATTAGAACATTGGCTCTTTATTGGGTTTTAGTTGTAGTTTTGTTACAAAGGCATTTTCAGTACAATTAAACAAGCTAAGGTAGAAATGGTGAAATCATTCAATGAGTAAAAGTGGGTGGTCACATGTGTGTTAAATATCTGAATAACTCATATTTTTTTCCTGCATTTTTATTATTTTATGAATTTATCTCTACACTTTTATTTAAATAGATTGAGTTCCTACACTTTTATTACTCATTATATTAAGGAGGAGTTCTATAATAGCAAGTGAGAAAGTGAATATCATTCACCGTTAAACGAGAGTGTGATTTACCTAATGAATAAATATACTTTTTAAAAAATTTTACTTTAACTCCTATACTTTTATTTTTGTTAACATTAAGTCCTCACACTTTTATTTTTATATACATTAAGTTCCTAATTAATATAAATTTACAAAATTTTGTCAACTATATATATAATTTAATTATTCATGCTTATTTTTTTAATATAAAATAGTATTAAATGATAATCACTCTTATGAAAATTAAATCTAAATAATATAATAGTAATTTAGTCTTTAAAATTTGTATTTGATTTTTATAAAAATAATTCAAGCAAAAAATTCAATAGATTTTATTTCAACTAATTTTAAGTAAGAATAAATAATGAAAAAAATTGTATATGTGCAAATTTTTAACAAATAAAAAAAATTTATACTTTAAAAACTAGTTGGTAATAAATCTTTAAGATTAAAAAAAATGTATTGATATAATTTGTAAGAAAATTTGTCCAAGTTTAATTTTAAAAAAAATATAAAGTTTGAGTGTATTTAAAATTTTTAGAGTGAAAATAGGTGCATCCCTTAAAAATTCATTGCTTAAAATTAAATTAATAATAAATTGTGTAAAGAATTATAATATAGATTAGTATTAGATTATAGTTAATAAAAAGACAAATAATTTAAAAATATTTATGTTAATAATAAAACATTCAATTAGAAGTTTAATTTTGTTAAATTATAAATTTATTAACTAAATATATAAATGTTAATAATTAACTACAATATTTATTGAAAGTAAAAAAATAACAAATTTATTTAAGAATATTAAGGATTAATTTGTTAAAATTTTAAAATATACAAATTTAATAAAAAATTTAAAAATTAAAGGGACTAAATAAGATATTTTGCTCTATATCTATAACGTCGCTTCTACCTATTTTTAACAAAAGAACTTAATGTGTAGAAGAATTAAAATACAGAAAGTTAATATGTAGCAAACTAAAAATGTAAGGTATCAATCTATAAAAATAAAAGTGTGGAAAAAAAAATATGAGCTATTCCAACATCATATATTCACACACAAAGGGTACAAGATAAATCAAATTCATTTAAGAAAAAAAAAAAACAGAATTCATAAAATGAGCAAAACCCAACTCATTAGATTTTAAAATACGTTTTTAGGCTATCTCCAACTACACAATAAATTTGTTGTTTTGGTGTTGGATTTGGCTCTAACCACACACTAAATCTTGCAACAAATTTGCTTTGCTGAACAGTATTCCAGTAAATTTGCTAGATACTGTTCATTATACCAAACACTATTCTTTTTTTTAATTACATAATAGTTCTATATATTTACAATTTCAATATTTTAGACCAATTTTAATTGATATTATTTTATTTCTTTTATAATTACATAATAGTTCGATACTTTTACATTATATTTATTTTGTTTACTTTTTAATTAACAAAATATAAAATTAGTTTAATGTATTTTTATTTATATTTTCAAAATTAATATAATTATTTATATTAATTACATATATTGTTAATTTTATTCATATGAATATAGAATAACACTTAATAAATATTATAAACATTAGCAAATATTACATAAAAAAGTATGGGTGTAATTTGTAAAAATAATGAAAAGTAAGAAAGTAATAAATAATAAAAATATATATAGAAAATATTTATTTTGGTGTGAAAATTGATGTTATGAATTGAAAATAAAATCATTGTACATACATAAATTTGGTGCAAAACTTTCACCAAATTTATATTTTTGGTTGGAGATGGCTTCACCATTATTTAGAACATCTCTAATAGATTTTTTATTTGAGCAAAATTCTTTACTTTAAAGAGTCAATTTAAAAAAATTGTCTCCAATACACTCTTTATATTTTTATTTTAGAGTAGAAAATTAGTTTGACTTTCTACATGTAGAAAACCAACTTTACTCTCTACTCTAAAATATTTTAATTTTTTATTAAGATATTAATTGATATCTATCTTGTAAAAAATAAAGAAAGAAAAAAATCAAATAAATAGAGAAAAATCTTGTAAAAAATAAAAGATGGAAGAAATTAAGAATTAATGTTTATTGTATAAAGTAGAATGAAGCATTAAGAGTTTATTAGAGTTGTACAAATTTGTTCTCTCTTTATATTTAAAGATTTTTAAGATATTTTTTATTATACAAAAGATATTCTTTATAATAAAGAGTATTATTGTTTCTACGAGTAATTCAAATAACAAAAAGTATAAACATCCAGTTGAGTAGATTGGGAATCGAATTCCTACTTCCTATTTCATTCTCTTATGATGTTAAAAATTAATTACTCCTTCTATAACAAAAAAAAAAAAAAAATATATATATATATATATATATATTATTGAAGATACTCGTGCCACTTTTCAGCAAATGGTAAAGTGGTCCTATAAGTGTAAGCGTACCATGAAGGGAACATCAGTCGGTCATGAAGGGAACATTTTACATCCAAAGATTCAACAAATGACAGCTAAGAGGACTCAACGCAGGCACGCAGCCATCTGCTACACCGTGGGCTTTGGTAAAAGCGGAATTCTCTTAAGCTTGAGAGGCCGATTCACCACAGGTTGTCGGGCGAGGCTGGGCTTGCCCTTCGGTCAGGCGACAGGTGAATCCCATCTTAATTAATAATAGCGCCTGAGAGCTGCACAACCAGTGGGCCAAATCCCATGCCATTTAAGATCTATAAAATTCGTTGATATGGCTAAAGTGGCATTTTATGAAAAATTTCAACCTATATTTTTCTTAATAATAAATTTTAAAATTCACCGAATTCACTAATTCAATTCAATCCGCAAACAATCAGATAAAATTATAAAAAAAATCTTTACTCATTATTATATAAAAATTAAATAATTTAAATATTTTTTAATAAAAATTAAAATAAATTAATTAAAATATTATTTTAAATTGATTAAAGCCTTTGAAGGTCTATTTTCTATCTATTTCATCTTTAATAAAAATTAAATTAATTAAAATATAATTCTAACTTAATTGAAAATACGTTTTTAATTTAAATTAGAATAATTTCTAATTTATCTTTAACAAAAATTCTAATTAATTAATTGAAAGTATATTTTCCATTCTAATTAGGTCAACTTCTATTTTATCTCTAATAACTATTAAATTAATTAAAATATAATTTTAATATAATTGAAAGTATATTTCCTATTTTAATTAGGTTCACTTCTATTTTATTTTTAACAAAATTAAATTAAATTAAATTATTTAAAATATAATTCTAATATAATTGAAAATATATTTCCTATTCTAATTAGGTTAACT
Source organism: Mallotus repandus (assembly GCA_949671775.1). Lineage (NCBI taxonomy): Eukaryota > Viridiplantae > Streptophyta > Magnoliopsida > Malpighiales > Euphorbiaceae > Mallotus > Mallotus repandus. The sequence goes on along the minus strand of CATIWM010596585.1, from coordinate 6,027 downwards.
TCTATTTTATCTCTAAAAAATAAAATTAATTGACATATAACTAATTTAATTGAAAATACGTTTAAAATTTAATCAAAAAGAGTTAAAATTAGATTAATTAATATATATCATTTAATTATTAGTTGAACTTAAAAAAATTACATTAAATATATTTTTCCATAAATAAAAGCATTAATATTAAAAATATTGAAAAAATAAAGTGTTGTTGCTCAAATAAAAAATTTACTAAAACTGTAATAAATTATAAGTTTAATAGGTTGTAATATTTAAATTGTTATATAAGAAAAATATTACTTTTATTATTTTTAAATTTTTTATAGAAAAATAACTAATGAATTTTTATTATCTTATGATTAATTATCACTATAATATTTAATGTATAAAATTAGTTATAGAGTTGAGAAAAAATAATTATATAAAATATTAAAAAACTATTATATAATTATTTAAATAAAATATTTATTCAAATTGTAATGAATGATAACTATATTAAGTTAATAATAATAATAATAATAATATATTTAATAGTTTATAAACTATATATCACAACTTTAAAAACTATATATATATATATATATATATATATATATAGAGAGAGAGAGAGAGAGAGAGAGAGAGAGCTGCTGATGAAAGCTAGATCATTTGGTGTCGAGGCTCATGAAACCTTAGTGTCCCAAGATTGAACATTCATGATGTTACCAATTAAAAATTATTATTAAAGGGCTTTCAGTCAAATTGACTAGGGTAGTGATTCACTCTCATAAATAATAAAATATAATATCCTTTCCCCCATTAATACTATTAATTGTTATATATATATAAGTTAATACAAACTGTTGTAATAAAAAGTTTTAGATGAAAATATAAAACAAATATATTATTAGTTTAAATAACAATTCAACTGTTGTTAAATAGTTGTTGTACAGTTTCTTATACGTAGTGTCGAAATTTAATTTTATTGTAATAAAAAATTTGTCATATACTACTAATTTACACAGTGGCAAATCAAATTATGCAATTAAAAAAAACTTATATTAATAAATAAATTACTTTCTTTCTAAGGTGATTTTTGCCATTTTACCATTTTTGGCCAAAATCACCTTCTATTATTCTTTTTCTTTTATTTTTTGTTGTTGTTAAATTAGTTATATTTCATAGATCTATATGAAATCTATATTATTTTGCTTGTATTGCCCACATAGAGTGATGTTATGATAGATATATTTTCAGATTTTTTTATCTAGTTATGTTTTTTATTTTTTGATGGTTTGATCTATAAAAAAACTTGATTCTTATTATATTTTTATGGAGTTTGATAGATCTAAATTTTCTTTATTTTATTTTGTGGGTTACAATGAGTTGATGATGTTCTTACTTGATGTGATAAGTGAATCCTTTATACAAATTTATCAATTGATATTAATATATTTCATTAAAAGAGGAGTTTTAAAGTCTGTCATCAACAAATATTAGATTTACTTATTTTTTATTTTTGTACTTTGTAAGTTATAGTTATTTACACTATCTTTCTATAAATCAGTATTTTATATGTAACTTAGATAAATTATCAATGAAATATAAATTTCACTATTGTTCAAAAAAAATATTAATAAATAAATTAGTATATACTTAGATCCATCAACACCAACAAATTTGTAGGCAAAGCTCGTTCATAGGATTGTTCTCTCCTTTTCATGAGAAAAAAAAATGTTTTGGGTGAATTAGAAACAAAAGTTTTAAGGGCATATTGGACTTGCAATTACTGTAATAATCAGTTTTGGCTATTTTCAAAAATAAAATAAAATAAAAAGACCCCCACAAACACCATATCCTATTTCTATCTATGCCCTGACATTCATCCCTATCATTGAATCGAAAGCTCGCCAAAAAAACAAAACTATTACACTCCAAAACTAACAGGCAGGCATTGGCATTGAGACAGCTAATGTTTGTAGTTCTCTGAAGGTCACATTTGGACGTATCCAAATGAGGAAGGAATAAGACCTTTGATGCTACAGCTTCCTTTTATCCATTATTCTTGTCTTACTTTCACAACCTTTAATCAGGATAGCCGCCCACTTCTTTTTCTTTTTGCATCGCTTTGCCTTTACATATACTTCTTACTTTCACATTTTGCAGCATTAAGCTACCACTCTAGAGTACTTCTTATGGTATAGACAGAAGGATCATAGAAGTGTTAGCACCCTACTTGTGGTATCCTTTCTGATATCGTTCTCGGTTAACAGGAAATTGCAACAAGCTAGTGCTAATTTAGTTTCAATCTTCGCCACTGGCAGTGTTATTTCACAGCTTTAAGATTAGGAATTATAAGGAAATAACAATGACAATTACAATTAGCTGCCTCTCTTGTTTTAATTATGTTTTCACCTTTTTTTTTTTTTTTTTTTTTGTCTCTGTGACAAATTTTGGCTTTGTCTTGTCTTTATGAACAAGTCTTGTTTTTTCTTTTCATTTTCGCTATTCGGTTAAGGTGTTTTCTTTGTCTTTTCGCTCTCTTTTAAAAGTTTCTTTTTTTCAGCTTCTCCATTATTAATTTTGATAGTGACTCTCGCAACCGTTCTCTTGAGAAGGATTATGCTCCTATGACTCTAGCTGAAGAGGAAGTTGGTGGTCTAAAATATGAATAAGAGGCAGTTGGTACTCCGATTATTGATTTAAAATTTTTCCTAGTGGGGCATTTTTTGTTGGACAAAAACATCCATTTCATCTCAATGAAGAATGTGCTAGCCTCCTTATGGAGACTGGTACGTGGTGTTGTTGTGAGAGATATTGGGAATCAAAGGTTTTTACTTTAGTTTTTTCACGAGCTTGATATTGCTAGGGTGTTGGAGTCTGGTCCTTGGTCCTTCGAGCAAAATTTGCTGATCCTTAAGAGGTTGAAGGATGATAAGCAACCTCTAGAGGTCCCGTTATTTCATTTTGATGTTTGGGTACAGGTCTTTAATCTTCCAATGGGTTTTTTCTCTGAGCGGATTGCTAAGGATGTTGGCAATTATATTGGATCATTCGTTGCTTCTGATCCAAATAATTTTTCATTGGAATTTGGAGGAATTACTTATGAATCTGAATCTTTTTTAATGTCTAAAAGTCTCTTGTGCGTAAGATGAGAATCTGGAAGGCAGAAGGTGATTGGATATGGATTGACTTCAAATATGAATATCATTAACACTTTGGTCTTGTGTGTGGCAAGCTAAATCACACTGAGAAGTTTTGTCCTAAGGTGTTTGATAACCTATATGGGGAGATTGTTAAGGCTTATGGTTCGTGGTTGAGGGTGGCTTCCAGGCGTGCTGTCAATAATGTTGGGGAGAGATGGTTGAGGAATGCTCCGCCGGAGAAGGAGATGGTTGGCGGTGGTGTTGACGCAACCTCTGGTCTACACAATATTCTTGTTCCCACTAAGGTAACTGGCTTAATTAGTGGAGTTGGTGGGGAAGCTGATTTGGATATAGGGAAGACGGTTGTTAATGATCCCATAATTGTAGGAGATGATTCAGGGTTGAGTAAGGAAACTTCTTCTAATATATCCCAATCTCTTATTTCTGAGAGTAATAGTATTGCTGATGGTATTGTTATTTCAGAAGGAAAGAAAAGACATGTGGGTGAGGGAGAAGAGTTTATAGATGTGATGGATGGGCTTGAATCTAACCCAACTGAAGTAAGTATCTCAGATTTAAAAAAGGTTATTGGGGTGGGCCCTTGTCTCTAGGCCCGCCAAGTCCAATGAGCACCTTTGCTTGGAACTGTCGTGGGTTGGGCAACTCACAATCAGTTTGTATCCTTAAAGATATTGTTTAGGATAAAAAACCTAGTATTATTTTCCTTAGTGAAACCTTAGCTAATAAAGAGAAGTTGGATTCTATTCGAGCCCAATTAAAATTTGAAGGGTTGTTTGTGGTTGAGAATATTGGGTATAGTGGTGGGCTTGCTATGATTTGGAGGGATAGGGACATGGTCATAGTTTTGGGCCACTCTTCGAATTTCATTAATGTTCAAGTTACTATTAAAAGTCTTGGCGGCTGGAGACTCACGAGTTTTCATGGCTACTTGGATCGTAACAAGTGATCTTTATCTTGGGATCTTTTGCATGATTTGTCTATTCGCTCTACTAGTCCCTGGTGTATCCTAAGAGATTTCAATGATCTTTTGCATGAATCTGAGAAATAGGGTAGATGTCACCATCCTCCTCATCTGATTAGAGGTTTTTGTGATGTTGTAAGGGATAGTGGGTTAATTGATTTGGGTTTGGTGGGTCATCAGTTCACTTGGGAGAGGTCTCGAGAGTCTAAAAATTGGGTTGAAGAAAGGTTAGATCGCGCTCTTGTAACCCGAGATTGAATTCAATATTTTCGGGAGGCTTGGGTTCTGACTTTGTGTAATTCTTCTTCTGACCACCTGCCAATCTTTCTTGAGGTGAAGAAATTTATTTATGTTACGAGATCTAAGCGATTTAAATTTGAAAATGCTTGGTTACGAGTTCTTGAATGTGGCTATATTGTTGCTGATTCTTGGAATCAGTTGGATGGCGCTCCTATAAAAGATAAGGTAAAGCTTTGTGGTGTTAATTTGCTTTAATGGGGCCAGTCATTGGTATCAAATTATCAGGGTAGAATTACTGGTCTTAGGCACCGCTTGCGCTCTCTTCGTGGTCGGCGGGATGCTGATGGTCATGCTGAGCATAGATAATACGAAGCTGAATATGATGAATGTTTAAAGCAACAAGAAGTGTACTGGCAGCAACATGCTAAACAGCACTGGCTCTGGTACGGTAATACAAATTCTAGATTTTTCCACTACTATGCATCTAAGAGACGGAAGAACAACAAAATTGTGAAGTTGTGAGATGACAATGGGGTTTGGTGTTCGGATGAGGATGCTCTTGGTACTCTTATGCAAGATTACTTTAGTAAGCTTTTTACTTCTACTTCAGATGGGTTTGAGAACGTTACTCAACTTATTCAGGCCAAGGTTACTATAGGTCAAAATTTAGAGTTGATGGCACCTTTATCTGAGTCGGATATTCGAGATACCCTGTTTGATATGCATCCAAATAAGGCTTCTGGAATGGATGGCATGAATCCAGGCTTCTTCCAAAGGTTTTGGGCAATAGTAGGCACTGATGTTATTGGCATGTGTAAAGATTTCTTTCATAAGGGTTATCTCAATAATGTTCTCAGTGACACTTCTATCACCCTTATTCCCAAATGTAAAAATCCTAGTTGTATGGGTGATCTTCATCCTATAACCTTGTGTACAGTGTCGTATAAGGTGCTTGCAAAGGATTTGGCTAACAAGATGAAAGTGAAGGAAATCGATTATGCTACTTAGGCTTTAAGAGTAGTGTGGTAAGCACTAACTCGAGTAGAGTAAATTTCAAAAATTTACTTTCTCATAACCCTTCATCAAATGAAGAATTTCCACTCCCAAGATCCATTTTGCATTTAAACACATAGCTAACATACATCAACATGTATTAACATAAAACTTAGGAAATCATATTGGCGGAATACTTACAATTTTCTAAGAGTTTGATGTAGACCATAAGTAATCTACTACAATGGATTGCTCTCTTGAATCAATGTTAAGCCACCCAAGTGTATGGCATCTAGCTTGAAATACCAAAGCCTTCCAATCACCTTCTTGTCTTTGATTGAGTATAGTTGCAAGTACCTCTGTTATGACCCAAAAAAACTTCAACTAACTCAAAGTCTTTAGTAAGAACTAAGAGTATCCTTTTGGTATATGTTGTGTTTCCTTTTGGTATATTTTGTGTCTCTACAATAACCATTAACTCTTAATGGTTATCATCTCTCATCTCCTTACTAACTCTTAATAAGGTCATATTTATATATAGAGAATTAGGGCTAATTAGATATATCTATACAAATATCTCTTACACCATCATCATTAGGAAGCCACCTTGCATGCCACCTAATAACTTAGTTAAGAGTGTATATGTATAAATATCTTATAAGTGTAGAAAATATATGTAGAGATAATTTAAAC
>CATIWM010596556.1:0-11473 GCA_949671775.1 Mallotus repandus | reverse complement strand
TTTAAAAGCATCTCAAATGGTACTCTTTAAAATAAAGAGCATATTTTAGGTAATAAAGAGCATCTTAATAAATTTTTCAATATAAAAAGTAAATAATTTTATTTAAGTCCAATGCACTCTTTAGATTTCACTCTTCATTTTGTTTTATCCTGAAAGTATTTAATTTTAATTTTTGAATATTATGAAAAGAAAGAGAAAAAAAAATTAGGTAATAAAAGAAGCCAATAGAAAATAATGATATGTACAGAAATCAGAGGTGTATTAATTAATCTTTGTATAAAGAGTGAGATAGAGAGTGAATTTTGGCTCTCTACATGTAGAGAGCCAAACTCACTCTTTAATTTATAATTTAGAGATAAATAGTGGGTTGGAGTCCTATTTTTTATAATATGCTCTAAGGAACATACATAAGTCCAGAAGTTTAAAGCTAAAAATAAAATTATAATAATGGACTTGAATACTATCATGGATCCATATAAGCGTGCATTTATTGCAACTGAACAAACACGTATTATGTAAGAGAGATCTGCGCATCATCAACCACCACAGTCTGCCTCTAATGAATATATGATTATTTTGGTAATATTGGTGGATTTGGAACTGGACTACTTGATTATTAAAATATTTTATATTTATGTATTTTTTTAAGTAACTGTATGGCGTTTTAATATTTATGTAATATTTTTATTATTTATGTAATGTTTTTATTATTCATGTAATGTTTTTAAAATTAATGTATTTTAATTGTTATGTCTAATGTTTATTATTTATGTAATGTTGTCTAATGTTTATAACATTTATTTGGTGTTATTTTCTAATAATATGAATATAATTAACAATATATGTAATTAATATAAATAACTATGTAAATTGTAAAAATATAAATAATAAGACATTAAACTAATTTTATATTTTGTTAATTAAAAAGTAAACAAAATAAATATCATGTAAAATGAAATAAAATAATTAGGATGAAATTGGTCTAAAATGTAACAAATGTTAAAATAAAAGACTATTATATAATTAAAATAAAAAAGATGCACAGTATTACTGTAATGAACAATATATATCAAAATTGTTGTATACTGTTCAAAATCAGTAAATTTGTTGATTGATTTGGCGTGTGGTTAGAGTGAATTTTGACACTAAAATTATTATTTTGCGTAGTGATTGGAGTTGCCCTAAATGTCTTAATTCAATTTATAAAAGTAAAAGTTTCTGGAAACATTTATATATTTATAAGAAAATTCAAGTCATATTTTAATCAAAAATTTTTCTAATAATTTTTTTATGATAATTTTCAATTTTCATTCCCAAACTCATGCCTCTTACAACATTATATGGAGAATAAAAAAAAAGACCTGTATAATAACCTTTAGTAGACTATCGGTACTTCTACCAAAAAATTTTTAGTTAAAAGTATTACATCATATTAAGTTTTTTATTGTTTAGAGAAAAAATCAATTATTCGTTTATTTGAAATTAAAAGTACATGTTCATAAAAAAATAATTATAAATAAACATATAATCAAGAACTATTCAAATAAAAATTCATTATCATAATTTTTTTTAATATTCTTCAATATAATTAATGAAACTTTTTTAATTTGCAACTTGACAATCTATACACTCTACGAAACAACTTTGATTAGTTATACATTGCTCTTTAATCTTTTAAAGAATTTAATTACAAAAATATCAGTACAACTTTTATGGCATAAAAAAGTTTAAAATTTATAAAAAAAATATCATCTCATAAAAGTAACAAATAGATCATATATTTATATTTATTAAATGTAAAAAATAAAATAATAAACAATGAAAGGTAACGAGAATCATCCTTTAACAGTTATTGAAAATTAAAGTGTTTGAAATAGAATAAAAAGAGAAAAAAGATGGTTAGAATTTTTAAATAATAAAATTTTATATTTAATTAATATAAATAAAAAATATAACTATGTTTCATAAATTTAATTATTAAATATAATTTTTTTATTTATGATAAAAGAAAATTTGATTCTAGATTTGGCAAATGGGAAATAAAGTTGGTAGAAGAATTTTAGCAATCCTTTTCGATTCCAATGGAAAGGGAGGAATATCCAAAGGAATAAGGTTAGATGCCTAATTAAAATTGAAGTTGACGCAATTTTTTTTATTTTATTCAATTTAATTTAGAACTGGGGTAGACTGTAGACGCAATTGTTAATTGTGTAAATTACTATTTATTCAATATTTTATTCTAATATATTATTTTATTTATTATATTTAAAAAATATTTATTTATTTTTTATATTTATAACAGTTAACACTTATTAGTTCTTTATTAGAGATGAAATATTACACGATTTTATAAATATTAAAATAAATAAATATATTTTTAAATTTTAAACATGAAATAGTATATTAAATTAAAATATAAAAAAAATTAATTAATTAATAGTAATAATTGTTGAGTGGTTATTCAAAAAAAATAATTGTTGAGTGAGTGTACAATGAGATGGAGCCAGCAGCAGGCAATTGGATAAGAAAAGATTATTAGTGGCAGACATGATGTGTAGCCGCCGTGGCTTCCTCTTCCTTTCCACGTTTGACGCACATTACAAAATAAATAAGCATAAATTAATAATTGTTTTTTTTTTATTTTAACTTAATAAATTATTTTACCCTTAATATTTTAAAAAATATTCATTCATTTCTAATATTTGTAACGGTTAGTTCTCTATCAGGGATAAAATAGTATATGAATTTATAAATATCAGAGATGAATGAATATTTATTTAAATGTTAGAGATAAAATATTATAATAAATCAAAATATATGGGATAAATAATAATTTATCAAATAAATAAATTCATAAAGATCATTTGTGCACCTAACAATTAGCTGACAGAGTGATTTTTATTTAAATCAAATTTTAAATTTAAATTATAATAACTACTATATATAATTATATTAAATTTTTATTATTATTATTGTAGTTTAGTTCTATTCAAATTTGATCGTTGAACTTTGAATATTTAATAGTAGAAAAAAAAAAATTCTATGTACAGGTGTCTCCAAATAGGTTTTCTGTTTTTTAAATGAAAATGTTCATAATTTAAAATGTGCTGATTTTTATTATAATATATCTTCAACCATAATTCAATAAAATTATACTAATATTTTTTATGCTCTAATTAATAACATTCCTTTCCTTTCTTTCTTGATTTCTTCTATTCAATAAAATTCCCAATTCCAAATATATTTTGATAATTTTTTGAATTTTATTAGAGGTCACTTAAACTCTTACATAATATTTAGATATTTTTATAACTATGTTGTGCATATCAATTTATATTTTTATAATATCTATACATTTTTACACACTTTATTTATTTGATTGTTTTATAATTTTTATTGCTTTTCAACCTTTTTTCAAATTTTCCATTAATAAATACATTTATAAATTAAATAAAAATAATAATTTTTAATTGTATATATATATATGGTGCTTTTTATAATTATTTTAATTTTTTAAAAATAAATTTAATTTTATTAATAATATACAAAAATAATATATAAAAATATATTTTAAAAATACAAAAATACAAAAAAGTATTTTAAAAATACGGAATATTTTTAAAATATACAAAAATATATTTTAAAAATACTAATTATAACTTTTATATAAGCGAGCTGACTGGGCGACATGTGTTAAACAAGTGGTTATATTTCCAGCTAGGTAAGATTGCTGTATTCCAAACAAAGCGAGTTGTCCCAACCAGAAGGAGTTGATCTGTCCCCACTGATCATGTTCTTTAGTATTAAGCAATCATCGTCAAAACTTGATGAATTGTCGTAGAGCACGCGTTTGTCGTTTTGCCTAGCTTGTATTTTTTGACACATGCATCCATGTTATTACTCTACTCCTATTGATTGAGACTTGTTTATAGTCTTTTTAAGAGTTAATTATAATAACATCTCTAGCAAGCATCTTTGGGATTAACTTAATATAGGTTCCTATATTTTTAATAATTATTATAATATTCTCCAATAGTTTTACTATGTTAAATTATTATATTTCTATTATTTAATTTATCATTAAATAGATCAATATGAAAAAAAATTTTATTTGATCTTTAAATTTATAATGTAATTTAAAAAATTTATCTAATTTTTATTAAATTAATATAAAATTTTTAATTTATTGTATTTTTATTATAATAATAATTATAGTAACTAAATAATTTTTATTTTCAACATCAAAATAAATTTATAGACTGAAGATATGTTTGTCTTCAGTAATATATTTTATAAATTGATATATAAAATTGCTTGTGAACATTATGAATGAAGTCTAATTTTAAGTAAAATTAAATGAAAAATGGTTTATTTCTTATTAAAAATTGTGTATTACTGTTTTGTTTATGTTTGAGTTGTAAAAGAGTTTTGTATTTATAAGTATGGTTATAATATTTTTTATGTGTTTTATAATTATTTTTAGTGATAAAAAAATATCATTAACCTTGAAAGATATATATGTGGATTGAACATAATTTATTATTTATATAAACTGAAATTTATACTTTTATATTTATAAATTGATTTTTATTTTTTAATATTTATAAATTAGTCTTATATTTTTAATATTTATAAATTGATTCTGTGTCTCATATCCTATATTTTTTAAAAAATGATATTTTTCTATATCTATATTTCTGTGTTCCCTATTTCCATTAATGAATAATTTTATTTTATTTACAAATCATTTTACTAGCAAATAAATTGATTTTAAATAATAATTTTAGAATAGAATAAGTGTGAAATTGGACCCTTTAACTTTACTTAAAAGTTTAACATTGAATCTTTTATATATATTTTTTTGCTACGTATAGCTTTTTTCTTTTAAAACTAGATAGTATTGAACATCTTTTTTAAAATTTTATAATCAAGTCCTATAAAATTAAAACAATAATTTCAACGATTGATTAATGAAAAGAATCGGTAGAATTTTTATTAAAATGTCTATCACTTGATGTTTTAAGTCTATGGAAGTTTTTTTTTTATTTTAAAACAAAAATTATTATAAGCTTAAAATTTTTAAAAAATTTCAAAAACTCTTCAATTAAATTTTATATATTTAAAAAAAACCATCAATTTTATTAGTTAGTCAAAATAAATTTTCCTTAGTCAACTATTAAAATTAAAATTTGCTTTAGCTTATAAGATTTAATTGTAATTTCTTTATAAAAAATGTTTTAGGCTTTTTTTAAGTCACGTTGGAAACAAAAACACAAATATAAAAGTTTAATGTTGACTTTGGTAAAACAGAGGGTCCAATTTGATCTTTATCCCTTTTAGAATTTAGGAAAAAATATAATAAAATGTCTTGTTATTAGATGCATTTTTCACTTAAAGGATTGAAGTATTTTTCTTAATATTTAAGGGTCTATATTTTGATTGTTCTTGTATTTTAGTACCTTACTCAATAATATTATTAAAAATATTTGATATAATATTAAATTATTAAAAATATATGATATAATATTAAAATAATATGAATTTTGAATAAGAAAATTATTTATTAAGTAGTATAGCATTCAATTAACAAAAATAAGATGTATTTTTTATTTTATTAAAAATAAAAATAAAAAAAATTTTAAAATAGATTTATAATATTTTTAAAAGTATTTAAATAGTTATAATGATAGTAAATCACATGTAAAATATTTTTATTATTAAAAAGTTTTTTTTTGAAAAAATTATTGAAAAGTATTGTTATATTAAAATTTTGTTATAAAATAATGATGCTATTAATTAATAGGGTATTAAAGTGTTAGGAAATGAAACCACACAATTATAAATGTCATGAAAAATACATAAACCTTCAAATGAAAATACAACTAAATATAGAGTAATTTTTTTCTCCCTAGAATTTATATAGTTTAGTTATTGATAATTTTATGCTTTCTTATTAAATTATATTTATAAATAAATTTTAGAAAAAATAAAAAATTCATAGTTTTACTGTTAGATAATTTTTTATATATCATTTGTTTCTAATAATTTTAAATTTGTAATTTATGTCGTTTGTAATCTTGAGCATATCAAATTATAATATTATAAAAAATATGTACATGTTATTGATATGGCATTTCTCATATTATTTAACATTAATGTGAATTGATATGGCATTTCTCATATTATTTAACATTAATGTGACATTTTCTCATATATATGTTTTTGATGTGGTGATAATGTCCTGGCATTATGATAATATAGAATTTATTTATAAAGCATTTTTTTTCCCTCTGTCACTTTACATTGAATAATAATGTTAATATATGTACGTGTGTATCATAAAAATATAACAACGTATAAAAATTTTGACAAAATATAAAATAACGTGATACTTTTTTTATTTTTTTTATTTTATAAAATCTATAATCAAATTAAATATGAAAAGTTTGAACTTCTAAATAATTTGCATCAAATTTTAAAAATTTGTTTAACATGCGACACTAAAGGAATATTAATAACATAATAATGAAAAAATAGTTAATATATTTCATTATGTAAAATTCAAAATTATAAAATCAATTCTATTTAATGTAATTTAGATATTATAATAATATTGTTATAAGATTATATAACGAAAAAAAATATCATGAACAGAAACATATATTATGAAGAATGACGTATTAATATAATTTGAATATTAGCTAAAAGTTAGTTAATTAATTAAATATTGTAATTATAATAATAATAAAGGTCGGCCACGTTGGTCTTAAGAACCAAGCCACATGAAGAAAATGACTTACAAAGTTGGTTTTAAGCAGAGAAGGATTGGCTCATTTGGGTCCCTTTTGCGTCACCAACAGTCCATCGCGCGGGGGGCGAAACTGCACCGTAATCTATAGGAGGGTAAAAAAAAAAAACCTTTTAAGGTATATATATGTAGCTAAAATAAAATATAGTTCTTGCTATGTTCCATACATATATATTTATATAAATAAAATTAAAAATTATTAAATTAATTTTTATTTAATTGCAACTATTGATAATTTTATGTATCAATATTTGTAATTAGAGGAGATCAAATATTGATTGAACCGAGCTAACAAAATCGTTCCAAGCTGCAATTTAGTAGTGGTTCAGTTACCGAAGAAACATCAAATTGGTTCAATTTGATGAAACGGAGAAGTGCGATTTTCAATTATCGGTTCGTTTGGTGTATCCATACAACTGAACTGAATGAAAAACCGAAATCTTTAATGAGAACAATTAAATGACGTCATCTGATTAGGTACCCTAATCCTTACCTTGCCCTACTATAGATACCTCGTTTTCCATTCTAAACCCTTATGTCGCTCCTCTTTATTTTCTTTCACTCTGAATTGCACACTCTCTTTCATTTTCTCTCAACACTAATTTATAAATCTAACTCCTCCTCTCATGTTTGGTCGTTCTTCTCTCCACTTCACTAGAGCTTTTTCACTTCCCATGCTCTCATCTCATCCTTAATCATTCTGATATATATGTTCTACTTGTATTCTCTCTAGTCTTTGACTCTCTATTGTGTTTCCTTTGAATGTTTTGATGTTTTAATTGTTAAGAACCCTTTGACTCAGAGTGAGTTATTGAAAATTATTAGATCGATTACTATGTTGTTGTTTTTTTTTATTACTACTGGTATTCAATACTTGACATTGACCATAAGGAAATCATCATACAAAATTCTTGTTAGACAAATCGATGTGATCCGATAAAATTCCAATTAGACACATCAATTTTTGTTGTTGCATGATTATTTGTTGTTGTTTTTGGCTTTATCTTAATGGGTTTTGTTTTTTTTTTTCTTCTGATCTAATTGTGTCTGGATTCAGTGGTTGGAACTTGGAAGTTTCTTTTCGATCTCCACAGAAGACCAAAAGGTAGAAGCCTAAAATTTTTGATCCCTCATTTGCTTTTTGGAGGTCTCTACTTTTGATTATTTAGAGTCTAAGTGACACCTTAAAAACATCACTATAAAAAGATAATCTCTCACACCTTAAAAACATCACTATAAAAAGATAATCTCTCATCCTTTATTTTGTCTCTCGAAAATTTTGTTAAAAAAATAAAATGAAATTTTTATAAAATAAAATGAGTTCTTAAATACTTTAATACTTTAATTTTTATAAAAAATGAGTTCTTAAATACTTTGATTTATTTAAAAAATATATATATATATATATATTATGTTATATCTTAAATAAATTTTTTAGCAATAATTTTTTGAATAACTATGGATATGATTTTGTATTATATTAGATGTTTATTTGCATTTTTGTTAATTCCTGTTTGTGGAATTCTAAATAACTTTGAATTTGTTATGTGCTCTATTTTGGTTCTACAACTATTCATTTATGTAGATGGAAATTGGCTGTAATACTACTACTATAAACCCCAACAACAGGTAGAGGTGGAAGCCCAAAAGCAGCCTGAAGTTGATGCAAAAGAAAAAAAAAAGAGAAAGGAAACTAATACTAGAAGCTTAGCATGAGAACACTTCAAAAAAAAAAATACTAAATGAGAAAGGGAAACTGATAAAAGTTAGGTGTATATATTGTGCAAAATTATTGCTTGCTAGTACTAAAAAGAATGGCACAATATCCATTAATCATTTGATGACTTGCATGAAAAACCCTAACCCTAAAGAGACTAAACAGACTCTTTTAACTTTCTAACCTGTTGTGTAAAGTTCTGAGTCTAATTTGCATGACAATGTACGTGTAATTAGAACACGAAAGTTTGATCAAGATGCTATTAAAAAGGCATTATCAAAGATGATAATTGTTGATAAATTGAGTTTTAAATTTATTGAAGGGGAAGGATTCAAACACTTCATGTTTGTTACTTGTCCTATGTTCAAGATACCTAGTAGATGGACAGTCAGTCGAGACTGTTATGTTGCATATTTATATGAGAGATTGAAATTAAAAAATATCTTTAAGAATTACTGTCAAAGTCAAAGAGTCAGTATCACAATTGACTCTTAGACTTTAATTCATCGTATTAACTACATGTGCATAATTGCTCGTTATAAAGAAGCTGAGTGGAAGCTCCATAAAAAAAAATCATTTTATTTGTTCCTATTACATCTCACAAGGGGGCATACATTGCAAAAGCTTTAGAAAATTATCTTCTTGATTGGGGGGTCAAAATATTTTTATTGTTATAGTAGATAATTCATTTTCAAATGACATCGCTAGCTCTTGAAATTTTTAGGAAGAAATTGGTGAGTTGGGGCACATCTACTAAGAGAATTAAATATATTCACATGAGATGTATAGCACACATTCTCAACCTTGTTATGAATGAGAGTTTGAAAAATGCAAATGCATCAATAAAGAGAGTTAAAGAAGCAGTCATATATATTAGGAATTCACCTTTTAGGTTGGAAAAGTTTAAAGAATTTTATAATTTACTTGATGTTGATTCCAAATGTGCGTTAATTCTTGATCTTCCAACTAGGTGGAATTCTACATATATGATGTTGAAAACTATTTGCTCATATGAGAAAATTTTTGAAAAATATGAGAAATGTAAATGTGCAATCAAGGCAGATTTGGAAGATGATGTCCCTGATGTTCTAGACTGCCAATGTATCAAACAATTTGTTAACTTCTTACATCACTTTTATGATATGACATTGAGAATATCTGGTTCTTAATATATGATTGCAAAAACTTTTTTTGTTGAATTTTTTTAATCTTTTTTGTATATTAAATGAATGAAAATGTTTTGATAATGCTACTAAAAGTTCAATAGCCTTCTCTATGAAAAGAAAATTTGATAAATATTTAAGGGATCCAGAAAAAATGAACTTGATAATTTTCATTACTAATATTCTGGATCCTAGAGATAAGCTGGATTATATGAAGTATTCTTCGACTCAAACCTATGGTGACTATATTAGTGGAAGCTTGTATTCTTCTATTAAATCTACTTTGTATGAACTATTTGATGACTACACTTCATTATACAAACCTACTTCCGAATCTTCTTCTCAAATTGGCCGCTCAATTAATATGTATGAACCTACTTTGAAGGATACTATGAAATCAAAGTTGCTATTAAAAGCCAAATTTAAAAAGCACAAAATGGAACTTAGTATTGGTGGGAGCAAAAAATTTGAGTTAGATATTTATCTATCTAAGCCTGTAATGGAGGAGGAGAGCACATTTGATATTCGAAGATGGTAGAAGCTCAACTTTAAGAGATTTTCAATTCTCTAATGTTTAGCACGTGATGTTTTAGCTGTGTCGATCTCCATCTTGGCTTCTGAAACATGCTAGAGGGTGCTTGATTCTTTTAGAAGTTCCTTGACTTACAAACTTCTAAAAGCATTAACCTGTTCATAAGATTAACTCAGTTCAAAATCAGTGTCAAGCAAAGAAACATTAGAAGGAGTTGAGAAGTTTAGAAAGGTACATTGTGACACCTGTTAAGGATGCCAAGCATACATTGTATGCATGTGACTAACACATAACATAATTATTTATTTCAAATTTTTAACTCACAATTTTACATATGTAACACATATCACACAGCTTCAAACAGTTCACATCTTTCTTTATATTATACATATACAATGCGCTAGCCTTAATACAAGATATGAAAGTTTACTAAGCATATGACGCTCAAGAAAAACTGAGTACGACCTCCTGCTGACCCACCTGACACAATTCTAGTGCAATTGATGCAATTGTTCCTTCAAGACAGACTACAATTCTTCTAGTCCTTAAAAATAATGCATAGGAGTGAACCTGCAACTCAGTAAATAATAACATAATATTCTATGAAAAACAACACTCTCAAGCATGTAATATTATCAAGTATCAATCTATTCCATGTTTAACCATACATTTATTTAATTATGTATTTATAATATGTATATAGTCATAGTAACATAATATTTTCTTTTGGATGATAATGAACTTGTGAATTATATATAAAGTTCTTTTCAATAATTTATGGATCCCCTTTCGCACACAGCCCACCATAATCTTGTATAAAATTTTTCTTTAGCCTTGTTACGGCATTTCAAGGGGATTCCATTACGCACACAGCATAGTCTTATTCACAAGTAACAATTGTCTCCTTATACTCATCCAACCATATTTCTTATATTTGCATATACATTACATATTTCTCCATAAAGCAAATTAATTTCCTCCCCACAATATATAGGAAAATAATATTATACCATAAATATACCGAAATATACCATATGTCAACATGGCAGAATTGACAATGCAAATTCAAAAAATACACCAAAAATTCCACGTTATGAATATCAAATCCATATTCTCCAGATCAATAATATTATGAGTCTAGATTAATTTTCAACTGATTTCACATCAATTTGATGTATATAAAAGGAGAAACATCAAAAACACTCCACCATGGTCAAGCTGTCAACAAAATTTAAGCAATAAAAAGTATTGCC
>CATIWM010596550.1:0-19669 GCA_949671775.1 Mallotus repandus | reverse complement strand
GGGTTTATTATTTTGATTTTCTTTGAATATGTGTTTTGGTTATTTTTGGTTTTCGATTCTTTTTTTGTATCCTTTTGGTTTATTTTTGGTTTATGCTTCATTTTTAAAATTAATTAATTAAAATAATATGACTGCTATTTTCGTTTGTAAAAACTGTACTAATTCAATTTTATTTTAGAATACTTTCTATTTATTTTACTTTTCTGATACATTAATTTAGAATATTTTATGTTTATTTTACGTTTCTGATGTAATAATTTTATACATATTTTTATCAATATATAATACTTTGTATATATTTAGAATAATAATAAATATATAAAAAAACAAAATATATATATATTATTAACATATATTAAAAATTATTTTGCTTGTTTATAATTAAATAATGTTAATAAAGTTGATTAATCTATGATTTGCAACTTATTGGCCCTGCTATGTACTTTGTTCTCATGGGTGATGGTCAACCTATTGGCAAATATAATGATATGTGGGCTAACTGGTGTGCCAAGTAATTAAAGAATTGAAAACTTACTCTCTATCGATAATGAATTTCATGACTTTCAAATAATAATTTGCATGAACAATTAATTGATGGTCAGTGCAAAATCCTATTTGCTAGTGGCATTTTTTTATTTTATTATTAATTAATAACACTAGAAAGAAACTATGTTAAATTCAAGTTACATAAGTGATTGGAGCTTGTTTGAGATTCCTACAAAGTTCAACTATGCTGATGTAAGAACTAGATAATATTAAACATTATAAGAAATATATAGATCCTATATAATGGAGGACGCATCAGGTCCACTCACATCAAGCATCACTTGTCCATTTTGGTCCATGAAAAGAAAAAGAAAAAGGTAAAGATTGTAACGGAACAAAAAAAAATTTGCAACGGAACAATATGAGTAAAAGGAGACCAAGTTATTTTAGTTATAGAATAGATAAATCTAACTCATATCTATGCCATCCCCAACTTGGCTATAGATTGGGCTGACAATAGAAAAGGATCTTTTTGTTTTCATCTCGGCAATTGATCCATTATGGAGCACTGCACCACCAATAATTAATCATTACAATTTATAGCATAAATCAACATAATGACATAATTTCAAGTGAATATAACATACTCAGTGATAAAATGACATGGATAGACGAGTGTAGGTATGCATAAACATACATATACCTATGCATAGCAGCTAATTTCTCTAGATGAATAAGCATAATACAAAGAGACAAAGAATGATAAAGACCTGCACATTAAAATGGCGCATTCCAAAAGAAGTGTCCCTATTCTACAAAGGATGACCATTCTATTCTTCTTTTCACTTCATTTAGATTAGTAACCAATTATAAATAAACTAAAATTATGAAAAAAATTAACAAAAAAGTCCTAATATAACTGAAACAAAGAGACAATAATTAATTTTCACATTAATCATTTATTATGTGTGGTCAAGAATAGGGAGAGTACAACAAACCAATGTATTATACCATGCAAAAGTTGAAGAAAAAGGAAAATTAACCTAAGTTTTGCAGACCCAATCATATTGCTCACACATTTTACCTCATGTTTTGGTATCTCTTTTAATCCTATGGAATCAGCAACTCGTGAGATGCACACACCCACATCTTGACATATAGGAAATATGGAGTCCATCCAAATCTACACATAAAAATCATTTGCAAAATAAATAAAAAATGCTTTGTCTTTAAATTTCTTCTTATTGCAGCCAATAGCCGTTTGCTTAAAAATCAATCGAATTAAATGATTAGAAAAATTATAGCATCTATGGACTTCTAAAACACAAGAACTGGCTAACTACAATTCAATTGTCTTGAATTGCTGCAATTTCAAATTTTCTAAACACACTGAAAGAGAAAGAATTGTTCCCTTTTGGCGATAACCCATATGCACATATAACAACAGCAAAAGAAAAACAAAATTTTTGGAAAAAATTTATAATTTCTTAAGAAACCCATTAATGCAAATTCATGATATAAAAGAAAAGGAGCAAAATGAAGCAAGCTTTGCGTAGCAAAAACAAGATAAGAACAATTAATCAATCCAATGAAAAACATAACAAAGCAAAACTCATCAATACAAATGATTAAAGAAAGCTAGAAATAAAAAAAAGTACCATAAACTCACTTAGAGATCTCAAGAAGCCAATCTATTAGCTTTCGGTAAAAGAAGAATAATAATAATATGGTGGTGCTATTGTGATGATGAAGCTGCTTGAGGATGGGGAAGGGAGACCGTGAAGATGGATTAGTACGATAGGTCTATGGAAGAAAGTGTAGAGGAAGAAGGGGAAAAGAGAGTAGCACAGAAACAATTTTTTTTTTTTTTTTTGCATTTCAACACTTTGAGTTACGTAAATGACGAAGATGGGTACAATTGTGAAATTATTTTTTTGTGATTTTCATTCTGGGTGCATTCGAGTAATTTAGAAAAATATTGGATATTTTAGTTGGGTTTATTGTACAAACAATACCATCACTTTGACCCATGTTTTAAAATGGTACCAGATTTTTAATTTTTTTCTTTTCGGTCCCTTAATTTCTATTTTTTTTCAGATCACAGTCCCTTAATGATTTTCGATCAAATTTAGCATACGTGTGTGGACACTCTTGGTTTGGTTGGCCCACAACAAAAGCCCAGTGATGAGATAGTCCGAGTTTCGAGTGAAAGGAGAGCTTGAAATCTTCTTTAGAATGAATTCGAGAGCTTAAACAAAGCCAAAGCCCAAAACATCAAGCCCTGTCCCCTTAAACCAAGTCCAAGCCCATTAGCCTTCATTTCTGGCCCAGGCCTGGGGTAAAGAGGTGGCACCTCTTCTCCTGAGCATCGGTGAGGCGGTGCCTCACTAAAGAGGCAGTGCCTCTTTACACCTATCCCCTGCAGCAATAAATGTTATTCATTACTGTATTTAATACAAAATCTACTGACATTTTCTCTATTCTATATTTTTGTGCGTAAAATAAAGATTTTTAAGGCACAAAAATGAAAAAGAAGGATAGAAGCAATGATGAAAAGGCAAGGTGGACACTGAACTTGGATTTTTGGGAAATTGGAGAGAGAGAGGGGAGTGTTTTAAAAAGGAATTTGGCTAATATTTTAAAGTGTTAGGATTTTCTGAAAAAAAAAAGAAAAAAAAAAGAGAAAAATAAACGTTCTTAAGAGGACAAACACAAAGAAGAACAAAAAAAGGGAAAAAAGGAGATTTTAACCTTGAGAATCCATCTCTTAGGAAAGGAGAAGGGAATTCTTGCATTCAACATACTTTGAATCATCAAACAATCTCTGAGGGCTCAGTTAGAAGCACCAAATTCATTCAAATCATTGAGAATCCCTTATTTCAAGCTTTGAATTCATTATTTTGTTTAAAACTTCATTTTCTTGATTTCATGCTTTTTTGTGTGTTCATTGCTTTCTTAAGATTGAGTTTAAGGCCTGAATACATGAATTATTAAGTGTTTAGTTATTGGTTGACATTTATACAAGATTTAAGAAACATATAGTCTTTGTAATTTTGTACCTCTTGAAGAAGCGACGCCTCTTCAAAGAGGCGTCGCCCCTTTGCATAGAGGCGATCGCCTCTTCAATGAGGCGATCGCCTCCTAGCCAGAGTTTGGCACGATTCTGTTTCATTTTAGTATCTCTTCAGGATATTTCTAGTATATGATATGAATATGTTACTTGAATCTCTTTAGTACTACATATAATTGTCATATTTTTAGTTTATTCAAATGATTGATCCATGTTTATATAAATTTCCATGTCTATCTTTATGAAAATTTAATTTAATTTATTGTGTGAATAAAATTATTTATTATGAGATAGAACTAATTGTATTTGTTGTAGGTTTTGGTGATTTCCTAATCACTATGTAATTAGTTAATTAATTAGTTCGTGAGGGGTTTTATTTGAGTTGATGAATGTAATATTTGTACTAATTATTATAATCCCTAATCCCTTCCCTATTTATTTGGAATGAATGATTATAAATTTATTCCCTTTCCTTGATTAAATGCCAAGGTAATAAGGATACAAACAGGACTAATGTGCAAACTCGGATTAATCCAAAAAATTGGAAGTGCTTGCAACTCACAGTAATAGGGAAATAATTAAATAATCAAACGTAATAAAATAAAAAATACACACGGAGGCCAACTACAAGGTTGGGTGGGCATTCCAAAAGCCCATATCCAGTTTCCGAACCCGATCTCTAATGACGGCTTCTGGGTACCTCTGTGGAATCTAGTTGCTGTAAAGTGTGTCCCAGTTTTTATCCGGGTGGCGACGCCATCTCCAATATGGGCCCTTAGCCCATCTTATAATTCCGAGCAGGCCTTGAGCTTGCATAGTGCCGTGGTCGCTAACACTTGGGAGTGCGATAAACCCCGCCACCTACAGTGGCGACTCCACTAGGGATAGAGAAACTAATTCCTGTGTTTTGTAATTTATCACTTTTTACTATTTCTTTATTTCCTTTGCATAGTATTTTCATTCACTACATATGATCACACAATGTACGCATCAGTCCCTAAATAACCGTTAATAGTTCATACTTTGCTACCTGTGTTTCACTCAAACCTGGTGGTGGAATAACCTCTAATACCACTCATGGCACGTGCTATCCCCATTGCACAGACCCTTAAGTAAGGAGACACAAATGGTTGTATATAGTTGTGGGAGTCGTGGCTTATTACCCTTGACTCAGCTCATGTAATGACTTAGCAACATCCACTAAGGTTTTTTCAAACTGTATGCGTTTTATGCCATATAGCAATTCTTGCAATAAAATCCAAGCCCATTACAAATGGATTATATTAGGATGGGCCTTTCATGCCTACTAAGGCCCATTTGTATATGGCCCATGCCAAAATAGGCCTTTCATGCCCATTATGGCCCATGGAACATGGACTTTGGATTTATTACAAAGAATTACTACTTGTTTGCCTCATCTTGAGAAATTTGTTACGTCCATCGATTTCAATGTCCCCTGTTGATAATCGAAACCAGGTAAATAATCCTAGGATAAGGAACTCACCATTGAATACATGTGTGGGAGAGATAAGGGTGGAGATACCACTTGAAAAGCTTTGTCTTATTACATATTATATGTGAATAAATGTTTATTTTCCTTCTAAAATAATTAAGTAAACCTACATATTATGCATACATATTATGCATGTTTCTAATATGTGGTGATTGCAGATACAGATTTAAACCAATCAAATAAGAAATGGCCGAATAAACCAAAGCTATTATGAAAGAGATGATGGTAGAAATGAGAAGAAAGGGTAAACGACAGTCGCCGCCACTTCAACCTCACCCATTTGATCTTGATGCTGAGAATCTAGGGAGGCAAGAGATAGAAGGTGACCAAGAAACTCTAGTGGCTAACCCAATAATCCAACTAAGGATGGATATTCTAGAGAACATAGAGAAGCCAGATTGGGCTAAAGACCTTGTTAAGGCCATGGCTCATATACAAATGTAGATGAAAGAAAAAGGGATAGATGATCCTCTTGACTACACTGATCTAAATTTGTATAAGGATGACGATCCGCTGCCGCAAAAATTCAAGTTCCCTGACATGAAGAAATACGCAGGGACTAACAATCCTCACTTGTGCTTGAAGCAATATATGACCTACATAAGTGTAACAGAATTGACGAATGCTCAAATTTTTAAACAATTCCCTCTGTCTTTAGAAGGTGCTCCAATTCGCTGGTAATACACCTTGGAGTCATCTGTGCAAAGTGACTAAAAGGAGCTTTGTGCTACATTCATCAAGCAGTACAGTCTGAATGCTCCAATGGAGGTCTCTCTAAAGGACCTTCAAAACACAAAGCAGAAGTTCAATGAGTCCTTTTTCGAATATCTGACCATATGGAGAGGGAAGTTATCTAAAATAAAGCATAGGCCAACAGAATCGGATCAATTGACGATAGTGATCAAGGGTTGTGTTTTGCTGCTCTCTAGGAAGTTGAGAGATTTAGGGATTAGAAATTTTGAGGAACTACATAAGTTTGGGGTACATAAAGAGTTAGATTTGGTGCAAGAAAGAAATTTTTCACTGGGAGACCCTCTGGTAGAGAAAGGACTGGATCCAACAGTAGGATAGGTTCGAGCAGCAATATGCAAATTAATGTTGTTTAATAACCTCGAAGATTTTTCAACCTGGGAAGACCTCTTTCCAAAGTCTTAGAAAAACTAATCGAGAATAACTTGCTAAGACCTCTACCACAAAGACCACCGTTTCCTAATGCTGACCCGAAACTGTATTGCAAGTACCAGCAGAATATTGGACACGACACCGACAGTTGTACTCGTTTGAAACATAAAATCCAAGATCTGATTCACTCAGGCAAAATCATCAATCCTGAGAACAAGAGACCAAACACAGAAACAACCCCCTACCCAATTACAAAAACATACCACCACCAAATCAATCCATACTCATGATAAATACTGGTTTTACTGAGGAGCAAGTCCTGAACTCCTTTGTTGATACCACACCTACACCACCAAAACCCAAACCAAAATGCTTGAGTCTAAGAAAATAACCTGTTGAGTTCAATACGTCCTAGACATATAAAGCTTTGATGATGAAGAGGGAGAAGCCCTTGATTTATGGAAGAATGAGGGAAGAAAACCAACCCCACCAATTGAAAAACTTGAAGAAAAGAAAAGAAAAATGAAAACTACTAAGTCTAAAGAACAGCAAATGGACTCAAATAAAGAAATTCAGAAATGTAAGGGAGCTTAAGAAGTCGTTGAAACCAAAAAGATAAAACAACTCTCCCTAGTGTTTGGGAGTTACTCATGAATTCCAAAGCCTATAAGGAGGCACTAGTGCTGGCTTTAGATGATAAAAGGATTCCATTAAACCATACTCCCAAACAGATGGTTTGTTCATTGACAGAAAGTCCTCCTGGAACAGTAGTGTTTACTGATGAGAATTTACCTCTTGAGGGGAGGGACCACTACAAAGCCTTGTTTATTAAGGTGAAGGTGAAAGGAAAATTAACTTGCTGTATGATGGTTGATAACGGGTCTACTATCAATGTGTGTCCTTTAAAGATTCAGTCGAAGCTAGGATTAACTGAAGTTGATCTCAAGCCGTCCGAGGTGGTCATTAAGGCCTACGATGATACGAAGAGGCCTGTAATAGGAACCTTCAGAGCTCTTGTTAAGATAGGACCTATTGAAGCTTGGGTCAATTTACATGTGCTTGACATCCCTGTCATGTTTGCTATTCTCTTAGGAATGCCATGGTTTCATCCTCTTGGAGGAGTCCCTATGACTATTCACCAGAAAATCAAGTTTCCACTTAAAGGGAAGGTTGTAACCATTTCAACAGAGACTGAAGTCACCGTTATTGCTCTTAAGTTAACCCCTAATGAGATCCCAGTCAGTCCGGGTTTCGAGATCTTTATGATCTATGAAGATGAACTAAACCCAAAGATAGTCGGTATAATGAAGAGCATAAATTTTATGCCTGAACTAGGATTGGGGAAGAATCAGCAGGGTCCATCGAGTTTTGTTGACCCAAAGGTCCCCATTTTGAAGCATGGGTTAGGCTATCAAGGGACCGAGAAGTCCAAAGCTAAGGTGGAAAAAAAGAAGGGACTCTAGGAGACTTTTGAGGTAGAAGGTGCCAGTTATCCGTACGAAGGAGCTCTTGAGCCGTTAATGATTGCTGAGAAGCTAGTCCCCGGTTTCAAAATCTTCACTGAACAGATGAATGGGACTAGTAAAGTTGCTATGGAGGAACCAGTGGTTAAAGAATTGGTGTTGTCTCTAGAACCCAAGGAGGATGTCCCTGTAATGGAATTGAGGGATGCTGTCGACCAGGAAAAAGAATGTGACTTTGAATCCTATGTGTTGGATTCCATCATAGATGTTTTCTATGATGACATTGACATTTCTCTTTATAACCTGTTTGAACCTGATAATGTTTTCTTTTCTAAAATCAATGCAATAGAATCTGACTTTGCTTATATGTGTGATGTTTTTCCTAATGGTTATACTGTGTGTGATGATCATTTTATGCATATGTTTGACATTAATTCAGTGCAAACTGAATCATTTAATTTGGGCACATGCAATGAACCTAAAAATATACTTCTTTCTTCTAACTTAACTCTTGAGGAGATAGAAAAAATGAAAGAAACATTAAAAAGAAGACAAAAAGTATTCACTTGGGGTTATGAGGATATGTTTGGGATTGACAAAGAGATTGCAGAGCATAGAATCCCACTTATTCTGACATTACACTACTTAAACAAAAGAAAAGAAGACTAAGAGAGGAATGGGCTCTCTTAATCAAATAAAAGGTGGAAAAGCAGCTAAAAGTAAAATTTTTGGATGTGGTCGACGATACCCAATGGTTGGCTAACATTGTCCTCATTCCTAAGAAAGACGAAAGGGTCAGAATGTGTGTAGACTATAGGGATCTGAACAAAGCCTGTCCAAAGAATGATTTTCTCTTACCGCATATTGACACCTCAGTCAATAGCACGGCTTTCAACGCCATGTGTTCTTTCATGGATGGCTTTTTAGGATATAACCATATCATGATGGCAGTAAAGGCAAGCTAAAGACTTCATTCACTACTGAATGGAGTGTCTATTGCTATTCGGTCATGCCATTTGGATTGAAGAACACAAGAGCTACCTATCATAGGATGGCTACCACTCTACTTCATGACATGGTCCACAAGGAAATTGAAGTATATGTCGATGACATGATGGTGAAATCTCTAATCCGGGAAGGACACTTCACGACTCTTGACAAATTCCTAGCCAACGCAGAAAAATACAACCTCGGGCTTAACCAGAAGAAGTGTGTTTTCGGGGTGACCTCTAGGAAATTATTAGGGCACATTGTCAATCAAACAGGGATTGAAGTGGATTCAAATAAGGTTAGAGCAATCCAAGAAATGCCTACACTGAGAAACGAGAAAGAAGTTCGAAGGTTCATCGGATGACTTCAATAAATTAGCAGACTCATAGCGGGCTGACCATTATCTGCAAACCCATCTTTAAGCTTTTAAAGAAGAATCAACAAATTGTTTGGGATGACAAGTGTCAGCAAGGTTTTGAAACTATCAAGAATTATTTGATGAATCCTCCAATTTTGCAGCCACCGAGACCGAGTAAGATATTGATTCTCTACCTCGCCATTGAAAGAGAGGCAATAGGTGCGATGTTAGCTCAGGAACGTGATGGAAAGGTCAAGCATGTGATCTATTACCTGAGCAAGAAGCCTCTACCATACGAGTCTAACTACAATCTCGTAGAGAAAACATGTCTAGCAGTTATTTGGGCAACCAAGAAGCTTCGACATCACTTCCAATCCTACAGGGTCCAAGCAGTTTCAAAGCATGATCCCCTCAAATACCTCCAGTAAACTCTGTCACTCACAGGAAAATTGGCTAGATGGTTGGTTTCGCTCACAGAATTTGACATAGATTATGTAGCAAAGAAAGTAGTAAAAGGAAGGGTAGTGGCAGATTTTTTGGCTCATAATCCAATAGATGATGGGTAGGAATGGGAGTTAGAATTTTTGGATGAACACCTGGGGGCAATCAAAATCCAAACATGAAAAATGTATTACGATGGGGCCGTCAATAGTAAGGGAGCAGGTATATGTGTAATTCTAATCTCACCAGAAGGAGAAATGATCCCAATGGCAAAAAGATTAGAATTTGAGGTCACCAATAATCAAACAGAGTATGAGGCATGCGTTTATAGTTTTAAAGCTCTCCAGTACATGGGGGCAAACGAGATCATGCTGTATGGGGATTTGATGTTAGTGGTAAAGCAGATCTCCAAACAATGAGATATCAAAGAAGACAAGCTGAAATCATATTGGGATTATACGATTACTATTTTACTATCCTTCGCTCAGTGCAAGCTCGTACATCTACCACGAGAAGAAAATTAGATGGCAGATGCCTTAGCCACCTTGGCTTTAGCATGGGAAGGGGAGAAACAAACAGTAGTCAAACCTCTCATTCTGGTGAAATATTGAACTCCCTATCATAAAAAGATCAGGATAATGCCGATTAACCCTATAGAGAAACCTTGGTTTTTGGATTTACAGTAGTACCTGGAGACAGCAAGATTCCTTGATAATGCTGACAGAAAAGAGAAAATGTCTCTGAGAATGCTATCTCAGCAGTTCATCATCCATAACAGGACGTTGTATAAGAGAATGCCAACAAGGGTACACCTCAGATGTGTTGATAAGGCTGAGGCTCAGAAGATTATAAAAGCAGTTCATGAAGGTGTGTGCAGACTGTACATGAACGGGATAGTCTTAGCTAAGAAAATAACTCGTTAATGTTTTTTTTGGCTGATCATGGAAGCAAATTGTGTGAAATATGTAAAGAAATTCCATAATTGTCAAGTATATGGTGATGTAAGCCACTTGCCTTCTATGGAACTTCAGGGGTTGACATCTCCGTGGCCGTTTACAGCTTGGGGAATTGATATCATCTTGGAAGCACGGCTAAAAGCATCCAATGGGCAACGGTACATTGTGGTAGCAATCAATTACTTTTCTAAGTGGGTTAAATTTGAATCATTAACCATAGTTGGATTGAGACAAATGACAAGATTTATAGAGAAGAATATAATTTGATGATACAGGTTTCCACGTCATATTGTCTCTCATAATTGGGTTCAATTTAGAGTTAAGATAGCTACTTTATTGAAGGAATACAAAATTGAAAATCATAAGTGTTCTCTATATCGACCACAAGCTAATGGGGCTATAGAGGTTGCAAACAAGAACGTGAAAAAGATTTTAGCCAAGACACTAGAGAATTATAAAGATTGGGCCTATCATCTACAATTCGCACTATAGGGGTATAGAACCACCGCTAGGACTTCGACCGAAGCTACTTCGTATTCTCTAGGTTATAGATGTGAAGCGGTATTGCAAGTAGAGGTGGAAATCCAGTCGCTAAGGGTTCTTTTAGAATCTAAAATCCTTGAGTATCAATGGGTGGAGAGTCGACTCACACAACTGATGTTGCTAGATGAGAAAAGAATGAAGACCATGCATCATTCACAGCTATACCAAATAAGAATTGCTCGGGCTTACAAAAAAAAGATTAAGCCAGGGAAGGTTAAAGAGGGTGATTTGGTCTTAAAGCTGACTAGGCCAATTATGACGGATCCACGTAAAAAGTTTAAGCCGAATTGGGAAGGTTCGTATCTGATCAAGAAGCTATTCTCCAAAGGCACTACTATCATGTCTGACTTAGAATGGAATGAACTCAGATAGCCCATTAACCTGGACAATATGAAGAAATATTTTATGTAAATTCTCGCTAAGGAGAAAACCTCAAAAGAGGCTGCCTAGGCAAAAGTTAGAGACTTAAAAAATAAAAAAATTAAAAAGTCCTGCTAGATTGAAAACCTCAAAAGAGGCAGTTCAGGCAAAAATTAAGGACATAGAAAAGGAGAGAGAGAGGAAAAATAGTTGGTTGGAAAATTTGCAAGGGCAAACCAACTGACAACAGGTGATAGGTAAGAAGCAAAAATGTATAGTCCCTTTGTCCCCAGATAAAATGAAATGGATGGCCTTTATTATTATTGAACATTGTGTTAAACATTTATTACACATTGTTTAACCAAAACGGAAATTCCATTCAACAAAAGGCAATAAAGATTAAATTACATAAGCTAATTTTGTCTTCTTCTCTTTCGAACCCCCTAGGCACTTGATGCCTGTAACACCCTCGTCCTTCTATTCATAACAAATTCATCCATTTCCATTTGTTATAATTAAACTGATGCCTTATATTGGTCGTTAGTGGACTGATCTCTATTATAGTCGATATACCTATGAATGGTCTTCCGAGGCCAACTGGCAGCCAGATTATCTAGAAAATTCTGAGTGAGAGACCCTGGCTCAAACTCATGCACCAGCTCAAGAATTAATTATTTATATCTGTACTGCCTACAAAGCCAAGCCTGATTGTAGAAGGTAGCAAAATGAAGGCCGGCTACGGGAACACAATAAGTGTAAGACCGAATAGTCACATATTATAACCTCCACCATGAACACATCCACTGGATCAGAGTATCAGGAAAAGTGGATAACCAACTCTGAACATCTCCTAGAATGGGATGAAGTCTCTGAATACGATAAGGCTTTGCTTTATAATGTGTGATATCTCTAGGAGGTTTGAGTAGCCTCAATTTTTCTTGGAACCATGCTTGTGTAAATTTTAAATTCAAAAAGTAAAGAATTACAAAAAAAAATAGCAATAAATGGAGAATAGAAAGAAAATAAACATCCAGCAATAGAGGGCTCCCAATAAAGCGCCTAGTCTCAGCAAAGCTGTTCAGCCCGATGATTATTTTAGCTAGATGAGAGGAAAAGGGTTCAGGCCTGCTTCCACCCACTCCAAGATATGCAGAATCTTAGAATCGCCATTACTAAAAGTGAAAACAAGCAGAAACTGAGCATACATACAAAAGGCCATTGTCTAAGGCCAATATGCTTTCTTGTTATCAACTCCCACTATAACTTCTAAAAGAGAGTCTATCTGGATCTCAGTGTTAAAGATGTGGCACAGTAAAGACTAAGGTGAAGAGTTTAACATTTGGGCCATTTAATACTGCATAGAGTGCAAACCCAGGGTATTGAGTAAAGGAACTGCAATCTAACAAGCAGAATACATCTGAGAGCTAAGGATAGCCTTAAACTCCTCTGGCAGGGGGCATAATTCTATAGTATTGAACCAGAAGACATGTTTCTGAGAATCTCGAAATTGAGCAAGAACATAGAGAAATGAGAAATTGATCTTCCTAGCATGTAGAGATCGGAAGACAGATAGATGAAATGGCTCTAGTTTAGACCATGATTCACCATCCAAGCTTTTCATAATTATCTGTAATTGTTTTAAGCTTCTTTCAATCATCTCAGGTGGTAAAAATATGATTTTAGTGAGAAAATGACAGAGAAAATTGGAGAAGAAGAGTTAGGGATTTTGAGCATATTTGGGGTTTTTAATAGCAGTAGATTAACTGGTATAAAGGTGATCACCTCTATGAAGAGGCGACATCTCTGCATGATAAGGCAACCAACTGTCTCCTATTCACGAAGAGGCGATGCCTCTATAGCCTGAGGTGACCAACTGTCACCTATTCACAAAGAGACGACGCCTCTTGAGTAGATAGTAGACATGTTTTCTTATGTGATTGCAAATTTAATGATACTGTATATACAAGCTTCAATTGTTAGAAATCAAAGAATACATTTTCTGCAATAAAATTCTCTTTTCATTAGTTCTAAATGCAGTGAAGACACAAACCTATGTTATTTATTCAGTGCAAAATATGAAAGAAAAAAAATAAAGACTATCTGAGCAAAATAAAATAACAGTTAAGAACAGTCATATGGGCCCTAATCTACGATGTAGTAGAGTCAGTACTCTCCTCGTCATCATCATCCTCCTACCCCTCCTCCTCACTGCCATCATCAGCATGCTCCTCACCCTCAGTAGCATCAGCCTGCTCATTTCCTGCATCGCCTGTGCGCTCCTCTTCATCGCCATCAATAGTATGTTCATCATCCTCCTCCCCCTCATCTACTTGGAGGGCAGCAACCTGGTGCCCAAGAGCATCGATCCTAGCCTACCTGCCATCACCCCAATCCTATCCAAATGCCATAAAAGGAGTAAGAAATCATGAGACCATGCATGCATATTATATATCGGGAAGTGCTTTACCTTCCATCATTGGGTAACCTGCATAAAGTAGCCTCGCTCAACCTCAATGACTCTATACATATACTCACACTGATCCCGAGATATCTGCAGGATTAAATCAATTGTTAGTGTTAAACATTTGTTGAGAAATATAGAAAATAAAGTGAAAAGGGACTCACATGAGTAGCAGTCTCTAGAGTGAACATGGGCTCCAGACTCTCATCCAGCGTAAGGAACTGGTGAGACAAGTCGCTAGGAGGTAATCAACACCTAGCCATCTGGTTAGGAGTGGTAGCAAGATGTCCAACCACTATTTTTGAGATGGTAAAGGAAGGTGCTCTAGCAGGTGGAGCTCTAGATGAGGTACCTTCATCCCTCTGCTCAGCCCGAGGACGCTGAGGTGGCCGCTCCTGTAAAAGGTCTGGGACGAACCGTGGGCCTCCTAACTAGAGCCTAAAAATAAAGAATTGAATCAAAAGAAGGACATTTATATATGACAATTGGAATCAATATATTCAAAAGAATCATAGATACATGAGATGTCGATGCCGCCAAGGGCACCCTCTGCAATAAATGGGTCCGTACAAAGTCCATGGAGTGAGACTTCCTCCTCTCACAGTATTCATTCGTATCCTCTCCAGCAATGGCCTCGTCCAGCTCATCTCCCTCTAAAAGATGTGTCTAGAGCATAATACGAGGTAGAGGGAGAGGTGGTCGTCTTAACCAAGGGCCCAAGCGCCACTAGTGTATCCTCTCACCAAGGAATCAAACTCTATAATCAGGTCCTCGAAGTAAGACCCTCTTCCTAGAGAGTGAAATTAAATGAATCATGGCTGGCGACCACTCTGCTTGCGACCCCCATAAATCCTCACAAAGCTGCGAAAAGCAGGCTGGTAAGTAGATGAACATACTTAATGAACGTGTTATTAATTATAATTATGTTTATAGGTACTATACCTCATCAGGTGTTAAGTTGTTCAATCGCTCACGATGAATGTGCACGGGAGCAACTGGCCTTCTCCAAGCTCGACTAGGACCCCACTTCACCATGGCAAGAAATGGGATATCATAAAAGCGGGTCAACCCCACTATCAAATCTAACTCTAGGGCCCAATCCTATAAAAATAAAGAAATATTAGTAGATAATGGTAATCAAAACAAACCTAATGAAAGAAAAGAGGAGAGAGAATACCAGAACAGCATGCCAAAAATTACAAAATCGCATGGCCCCACAAACGGTCTCGTCCATACTCTGATATAAATATACAAGAGCACAGCTACCCCAGTCATACATAGCCACCAGGTCAAGATATCTCAATGGCATCAGAAACATCATTTCAATTGAGCTCACTGTATCAGCAAACACTGTAGTCCCCAGTAGATAAACGAGAAAAGATCTCACTACCTTATCAATCTGGTGGCCAGTAGTAGTAGCCTCCATTCTCTCCTGTGTATAATGACTCCGAATAGAGTCAATTTTAATGGTATGCATCCCCTTCATATTTGGAATCATCCCTAGTAGATGCTCAATGTAAGCAACCCGATCGGGTGACATCCTATGCAACCTCGTGTCCAAAGGAACTGAATGCCCTGCACATGGAATCCCCGTAACAACAGCAAAAGAAACTAGGTCAAAGGCAAACTTGCCAAATAGGAGGTGGAATGTATGTGTGGTATCATACCATCTCTCCATCAAGGCCTGTAAAGGCTAGTAGTCAGTCCACCCCTGAGTATCTGGAAGGGCTAGGATCAATTTCGCAAACTCGGTATCGTGAATGCGGGCCTTGATCCTATCAGGAAAGCTGTCATGCCACATGTGGGCACCATGAAAATTCCTAGCACCCTTAAAAGTGTGGGAATCCAACTACGATATAAAACAGGGAGTTGAATTATCAGTATAGCTAAGCAAAGTTAAAACTATGTCTTGAGCATCTGGTGATGAGGTGGCAGCCTTTACATGTAGAGGCAATCGCCCCATCAAAGGGATGTCGCCTCTTCCTTAAGAGGCGATCACCTCTTCAAAGAACCGATTACCAATTTACAATGACTTGAACATGAAGAGGTAAATTCCTCTTCTCCAAGAGGCAATCGCCTCTTCGAAGAAGCGAATGTCCCAACAAAGAAGCGACGCCTCTTCACGCTAAAAAATTAACACTCAAAATTATTTTATGCAATTTTATTCAATTTAATCATATTTCCTTAGGTTAAATTGATAAACATGCATTCCTAAGCAATAACCCAATATTATTTCATGTTATTTGCAGAAAAAAAAACCAAAGAAATTGGATACTAACCTCTCTGGTGGCTAACCCGCAGATATGAGATCGCACGTCCACTAAAAGAGGTATCTCGTCCCCAATGTCAAGGCCAAAGTTACGTAAAGGACGTATTAGAGGTGGTATAGGGTCCCATGCAGGGAAGTCTGGGGTCCGCATGGTGTCCATAGTAGAGAAAGTCTTGGAAAGTGAAAAGAGAATTCAAAAGAAACGAGAGTTCAAATAGAAAAGGAATTTAAAGAATAAATAATAAGATTATATATAGAAGAAAATGAGGGGTAAGAAGGGAAACCCTGGTAAGAAAGAAAAGGAGATAAAAAAGAGCCCATTAACTAAAGCAAAAAAAAGGCCTATGAAATAGGGATCCCTAGTGGAACCTGAAAAAAAAAAAGAAAAAATGAAAAAAATGAAAAGTGAAGAATTGTTTATTCTATTTCTCGGGTGTATCTCGAAATCAACTTTAAATAATTGAAAGTATTCTAATCAAAGCATCAGTAAAGGAATGTTTGGTCGGGTTTGAATCCCCAAAGTGCATTCTCTATAAGAAGCGTGTGGTCGAGTTTGAATCCCCAAAGTGCACAGTGAAGGAATGTCTGGTCAGGTTTGAATCCCCAAAGTACATTCTCTATAAGAAGCATCTGTTGGGTTTGAATCCCCGAAATGCACAATGAAAGGAATGTTTGGTCAAGTTTGAATCCTTGAAATGCATGCTCTATAAGAAGCATATGGTCAGGTTTGAATCCCTGAAGTGCACAGTGAAGGAATGTCTAGTCAAGATTGAATCCTCGAAGTGCATTCTCTATAAGAAGCGTCTGGTCGGGTTTGAATCCCCAAAGTGCGCATTGTAAAGAAGTGTATGGTCGGGTTTGAATCCCTAAAGAGCATCTCCTTTCTTTTTTCTACTGAGTGAAGATCAGGCCATGCTTGGAATTCACGCTAAATTATAATATGTGACTGATTGGGCCAACAAAACCCGAGGATCACGATCAGGTTTCAAGTTAAAGTTTGTCCATTCGAGTTTAAATTCTCGAAACTAGACACCCAAGTGACGCTTGCAGGTCAGGTACATCGTTCTCACCATTTGCATATTGCTTTTTCAAAAATATCTCAATTTCATAAATCAATTTTTTTTGAAAAACCAAGGGGGAAAACTGTGGACACTCCCGGTTTGGTCGACCCGCAACAAAACCCCAATGATTAGATACTCCGAGTTTTGAGTGAAAGGAGAGCCTGAAATCTTCTTTAGAATGGATTTGAGAGCTTAAACCAAGCCAAAGCCCAAAACATAAAGCCCGGTACCCTTAAACCAAGTCCAAGCCCATTAGCCTTCATTTCTGGCCCAGGCCTGGGGTGCAGAGGCGAGGCCTCTTCTCCTGTGCATCGGTGAGGTAGCGCCTCTTAACACCTGTCCCCTGTAACAATAAATACAATTTACTACTGCATTTAATACAAAATCTACTGACATTTTCTCTATTCTATATTTTTGTGCGTAAAATAAAGACTTATAAGGCACAAAAATGAAAAAGAAGGATAGAAGCAATGATGAAAAGGTAAGGTGGACACTGAACTTGGATGTTTGGTAAATTGGAGAGAGAGAGGGGAGTGTCTTAAAAAGGAATTTGGCTGATATTTTAAAGTGTCAGAATTTTTTGAAAAACAATGAAAAAAAGGAAGAGAAAAAAAACATTTTTGAGAGGAAAAACACAAAGAAAAAGAAAAAAAAAAGAAAAAAAGGAGATTTTAAGCTTGAGAATCTATTTCTTAGGAAGGGAGAAGGGAATTCTTGCATTCAACATACTTTGAATCATCAAACAAGCTCTGAGGGCTCAATTAGGAGCACCAAATTTGTTCAAATCAGTAAGAATCCCTTATTTTAAGCTTTGAATTGATTATTTTGTTTAAAACTTCATTTTCTTGATTTCATGCTTTTTTGTGTGTTCATTGCTTTCTTAAGATTGAGTTTAAGGTCTGAATACGTGAATTAATAAGTGTTTAGTTGTTGGTTGACGTTGATTTGCATAAAATTTGAATTGCTTAAGATTTAAGAAACATATAGTCTTTGTAGTTTTGTATCTGTTGAAGAAGCAACGCCTCTTCATAGAGGCATCGTCCCTTTGCATAGAGGCGATCGCCTCCTAGCCAGAGTTTGGCGCGATTCTGTTTCATTTTAGTATCTCTTCGGGATATTTCCAGTATATGATACGAATATGTTGCTTGAATCTTTTTAGTATTGCATATAATTGTCATATTTTTAGTTTGTTCAAATGATTGATCCATGTTTATATAAATTTCCATATCTATCTTTATTAAAATTTAATTTAATTTATTGTGTGAATAAAATTGTTTATTATGAGATAGAACTAATTGTATTTATTGTAGAGTTTGGTGATTTCCTAATCACTGTGTAATTAGTGAGTTAATTAGTTCTTGAGGGATTTTATTTGAGTTGATTAATGTAACATTTGTACCAATTATTGTAATCCCTAATCCCTTCCCCATTTATTTTGAATGAATGATTGTAAATTTATTTCCTTTACTTGATTAAATGCCAAGGTAATAAGGATACAAACAGGACTAATGTGCAAGCTCGAATTAATCCATAAAATTGGAAGCACTTGCAACTCACAGTAATAGGGAAATAATTAAGTAATCAAAGGTAATAAAATACAAAACACACACGGAGGCCAACCGCAAGGTTGGGTAGGCATTCCAAAAGCCCATATCCAGTTTCTGAACCCGATCTCTCATAACGACTTATGGGTACCTCCGTGGAATCTAGTTGTTGTAAAGTGTGTCCCGATTTTAATTCGGGGGGCGACTCCATCCCTAATATGGGCCCCAAGCCCATCTTGTATTTCCTAACAGGCCTTGAGCTTGCACAGTGTCGTGGTCGCCAACACTTGGGCACGCGCTAAACCCCGCCGCCTACAACATGGCAGCCTGCATAAGTATATTTTTTGTATATTCACCATGTAAGCATCCAATCAAGTAGACTAACCATCTTATGGACTCCATAAAATTAAATTTGTTAAAATTTTATTTTATGAGGCCCACAAAGAAAATTTATTCTATGGGGCCAACAAGATGATTAAACTATTTAATAGGATGTTTACATGGTGAGTATACTGAAAACATGTTTATTTCGGCTGCCACATATACTAAATTTGATCGGATATGTTTTAGGTACTTTAATCTGAAGCAAAAATAGAAATTGTGGTACTGAAAAGAAAAACAATCGAACTTTAGTAACTAAAAAAAAAAAATTAAAAATCTGGTACCATTTTAAAACATAGGACAAAATTATGGTACCAACGATGCTACAAGTCCAATTTTAATTATTAAAGTTACTTTTTAGGGCATTTACGAAAAAAATCCTTTTTTTTATCTTTACATAAATGTACCAAAAATCAAAAAAAAATTCAAAAAAATCGTTGACCATGAAAACTTTCAAAAATATTTTTACAAATTAATTCTTTTAAATATAGTTCATTCTCCTTACCAGCTTTATTTTTAGGGTTTTCTTTTTTTTCCAATATTTTTTTAATTTTTACTGATTTTTTCAACTTTTTTTTACTTTATACTTTTTTTCCAACATTTTCTTTGTTTTCTTTTTTTTCAACAATTTTTTTCGTTATACTGCTTTTA
>CATIWM010596469.1:0-18848 GCA_949671775.1 Mallotus repandus | reverse complement strand
TTTATAAAAATTCAGATTGTAACAATTAGAAGGTATAAATTAATTTTATTAGCTAAATTAGTATTTTTGTATATTTTGTTGATTTTAGATTAATTTCCGTAAATAATATAAATGTATATAAATATTATAGTATTTAATTATATTTAGTGTTAAAATATATTTTTATGAATTTTTTGGAATTTTATCAATAATAAATTTTAAGTATATATATTAATATATTAAATGAGAAATATTAATAGTTTAAATAAATTGGGCTTTTGTATATGATAATTATTTAAAATAAATTTATTATTCAAATAGTCCGATTAATTTTTTTTTAAATTTTGTTATATATTTTTATAACTCAAATATATATATATATATACTTTGTGGTTGATGATCTCGGTCGAAATTGTGTGTAGTTTGGGAGTCCGACCCGATTGTGGTTCTGTATAGTGTATTCGAAGTGTATTTTCATGCAGGACGGCTCTACTTTTAGTAGAGAGATGTCCATTTAACAGAGGAGATTCTGCCAAATTTTTGGTTGATTTCTCGTAAAGCGTGACATCGGCTTGTGTCGAAATTTTAGTTTTAGATGAGTTGTGTCTTAAATCGAGTCAATTCCTTCGTTTCATGATTTTATTAATTTTTGAGAATTTCATGAATTTAATTATTTATCCTAGGGGCATATTTTAAATAAATATTATTTATTTAGAGAATTTCGGGGCACGAGCTGTAGCACCAGGGCAGCAGAGAACGCGATGCCCGATATGCTCAACCCGTGAGTTAATTTTATGAGATGTGTGTTGTGTGTGTTTCAATATATTTTATAGCAATACAAAATAAAGCATGATTAAAAAGAAAAATTATTCGGTATGATTTATTTATTGATTTAATTGTTTATTCGTTCATTATTTAATGGTTTATTTATTTTATTTAATTATTTATAATTCGAATTGATTTGGAGATAATGGTAGAATGTGCTACCTAGTGGGTATCACTAGGACCACGTGCACATTAGTAATATCTTAGTATATGATTAATATGTAAATGGTTAGAGCTCGGTGGAGCTAGTGCTCTTGGGCCGGTAAAAGAAAAGAAAAGGGATGTAACTCGGTTAATGCATTGCTCTCGGGACATCCAATATAGAATACGTGAAATGACTGTGGTAGTAACTCGGTTGATGCATTACTCTCGGGACGACAGTCACTTGGATTAAGAGAGCCGAAAGGCTATTAGAATAATGGTTTAGGTGTTCTACCAGGTTTTCCACTAAAATAAATATTTTAAATATTTTTATATGAGGATGTCATATTAAATTGATTTAAGAAGTTTTTAAGAGACTTTATATAATATTATCGAGAAAAGTAAATTATTTTAGGAGCTAACAGTCTGTCTGATAGTATTCCTTATTTGCACCGAGTTCGTTCTTCACCGGCTGCATTATGTATGTTAATTTAATTTTGTACACTGTGTAATTAAATTCTAGACACCGCAGTAGTTAAATTCAAAATATGTATTATCAATATTCTAATCGTACCTGACTTTTAAATATTGTATTTAAAAGAATATTGTTTTATAATTTTAATATTGTGCATTTATTGTAATTTATTGTTAAGAGTCTTGTTTTATTCTGCGAAAAATTTTTAAGGCTTGCTACGGGTTTCGGTTACTTTATGTATCCCCATTCCCTAGTGCCAGTCACGAACTTTCAGTTCGGGTCGTGACAAAGTTGGTATCAGAGCCCATGTTTTATTTTCAGCTTTAATGATATTTGAGTTACATTTTTCTTGAACTACTACGATAATTAGGTTGATAAGTGTCGATTGTTGTCCTCATTGCTTCTAGGCTTTCGTGTTTGTGTCTGTCCCTTATTATGTTTTGAATTTCATTTGGTTTTGTCTTTTCAGAATGAGAAGGAGAGCACAAAATGTTGTTGCTGCCGAGATAACATATGATGATGATGAGCAGTCCGTACAGGATGAGGTTCCTCCCTATGCTCCTCGACGTAGAGGAAGGGGTAGGGGAAGGGGTAGAGGCAGACATAGAACAGAAGTAGCTCAAATGCAAGAACAAGAGCAGCATGTAGAACAAGGAGTTCCTGAGGTTGATCCTGCAGCTTTTGCAGCTAGAATGGCAAGTATCAACCAAGGCTTGGTAGCTCTGAATCAAGCCATGCCTTTAGTTCAGCAGATGCTTCAACAGAGGAATCAGGGGATGCCCAATGCAGATGTATCGTTACTGTACTCTAGAGTGGGAAGAGTTTCTTTTGATAGCACTAGAGATGCATTAGATTTTCTTAACACTATCGAGGCCATAACTAGGACAGGTTACATGGATTATCAGCGGATTATAGTTATTGAGTTATCTGTTCAGGCCGCAGCTCAAGATTGGTTCATGCAATCTATTCAGCCCCGCATGACTATGATGGCTTGGTTGGAATTTAAGGAGCAGTTTCTGAGGTACTTTTGTCCTGTATCAATGAGGGATAATTACATATGGCAGCTACTGCACATAAGTAAGGGTGATAGGTGAGTTGCAGAGTACACCCATGAGTTCCTTAGATTGGGTCGTCATGCACTAGATGTGATGCAGGATGATATAAGAGCTGTAGAGTTGTTTGTTACGGGTTTAGGTGCAGCCTACATCAATATCCAAACTACAGGCCGGATGTTGGACAGTGTGATTGAGGAGGCTCGATAGCTTGAGAGATGCCACATTATATTTGGCACCATTTATGACCCTTATATAAGCAGTAGCAGTGGAGTAGTGATGACACAAGGTATTCAGTAGCCTGTGTTTTAGATGGGCAGTGTTAGTATTCAGACTGTGGGCACTTCACAGTAGAACTATCAAAGTAATTGGGCACATAGGATTGGCAAACACAACAGATGAAGTAGTAGACCTCTGAGATTCAGACCTAGAGCCAGCAATGGTAGTATCAGTTAGAGCTCTAGGCAAGGTAGTTCAGGCTAGAGGCCCAGTGCATGCCCTACTTGTGGCCGAGTACATCAGGGACCATGCCATTTGCTGACTGGAGCTTGCTTCAGGTGTGGGCAGATTGGACATCTTGCCAGAGCTTGTCCTAACACTAGGTATCAGTCTTCTTATGCCCAGGGATCTTCGTCTTCAGTTTCTTAGCCATTTCAGCAGGTGCAGCAGCCCTACCAGGCACCTATGTACCCTCAGTAGAGGCCGACTCAGTATGTGGGCCAGCAGGGCCGAGGTTTAGGAGGCAGATATAGGGGTAGACCGAGTGGTAGAGGATTCACACATCCTTCCAGTTCTCAGCAGGTTGGCCGTGGACAGGCAAGGGTGTTCACTCTGACTCCTTAGGATGCTCAGGCATCTAATGCGGTGGTAGCAGGTACTCTCTCAGTGTGTTCTTTTGAGGCTAGAGTTTTATTTGATCATGGTGCATCACATTCTTTTGTTTCGCCTGTCTTTGCTTCGAGGATGGAGTGGTAACCATCCAAGTTGTTATTTTCCTTGTCTGTAGCGACTCCACTTAGTGATGAGTTAGAGACATACATATTCTTTCCATCTTGTCCCATGTTGGTAGAAGGTAGAGAGTTGCTGGTAGACTTGGCATTATTGGATGTGATCGGCTTCGATGTGATCTTGGGGATGGACTGGTTAGCTCAAAATTATGCCATGTTGGATTGTCGAGAGAAGGTAGTGACTTTCAGAATCCCTAATGATGAAGAGTTTCAATTCAGAGGCAATAAGAGTTCAATACCTTAGAATCTTATTTCTATAATCACAGCTAGAAAGATGCTTAGTAAAGGATGTAAAGGCTATTTAGCTGTGGTCAGAGATACAAAGGTGGACACGGGAGCAGTTAAGAAGGTGTCAGTGGTGTGCAAGTTTTCTGATGTTTTTCCTGAAGAATTGCCAAGATTACCACCAGACAGAGAGATAGAATTCTGTATCAATGTTGTACCTAATACAGATCCTATCTCTATGCCACCTTACAGAATGGCGCCTGTAGAGTTGAGAGAGCTTTATGAGCAGTTGCATGATTTACTTGATAAGGGTTTTATCAGACCAAGCACATCTCCATGGGGTGCACCGGTGTTATTTGTGAAGAAGAAAGATGATAGTCTTTGACTTTGTATCGACTACAAACAGTTGAACAAGGTCACCATCAAGAACAAGTATCCTCTCCTAAGGATTGGTGACTTATTTGATAAGCTTCAAGGAGCTCAGTGTTTTTCTAAGATTGATTTGAGGTCAAGGTATCATCAGTTGAGAATTAGAAGCAGAGATGTACCTAAGATTGCATTTCAAACGAGATATGGCCATTATGAATTTTTAGTGATGTCCTTTAGGTTAACTAATGCTCCAGCAACCTTTATGGACTTGATGAATCAGGTATTTAGGCCATACTTGGACTGATTTATAATTGTCTTTATTGTTGATATCTTGGTCTATTCAAGGAGTAAGGAGGAGCATGCAAGGCATTTGAGGTTTGTGCTTCAAACCTTGAGGGAACATCAATTGTATGCCAAATTTTCAAAATGCGAGTTTTGGTTGGGTCAAGTGGCATTCTTAGGCCACGTGGTATCCAAAGATGCCGTTCAAGTGGATCCCAAGAAGATTGAAGTAGTTGCAGAATGGCCGAGACCTACAAAAGTCACCAAAGTGAGAAGTTTTCTGGGTTTAGTAGGCTATTATAGGAGATTTGTGAAGGATTTCTCCAAGATTGCAGCGCCTTTAACAAGGCTAACTCAGAAGAATGTCAAGTTTGTTTGGATTGATAGATGTGAAGAGCACTTCTAGTTGCTTAAGGATTTGTTGACTTCAACTCCAGTATTAACTTTACCTTCAGGGAATGAAGGGTATACG
Organism: Mallotus repandus; assembly: GCA_949671775.1. NCBI lineage: Eukaryota > Viridiplantae > Streptophyta > Magnoliopsida > Malpighiales > Euphorbiaceae > Mallotus > Mallotus repandus. Next base: position 14,021 of record CATIWM010596469.1, on the reverse strand, counting down.
GTGTATTGTGATACTTCTTAAATAGGACCGGGGTGTGTATTGATACAAAATGGGAGAGTAGTTGCTTATGCTTCACGTCAGTTAAAGAAGCACGAGTAGAACTACTCCACCCATGATTTGGAAATGGCAGCTGTGGTGTTTACTTTGAAGATATGGAGGCATTATTTATATGGTGTAAATTATGAGATATGCACTGACCACAAGAGCTTAAAGTACATCTTTCAGTAAAAAGACTTGAATTTGAGACAAAGGAGATGGATGGAACTTCTAAAAGATTATGATTGCTCTATTCTTGACCACCCTGGTAAAGCGAATGTGGTAGCTGACGCACTGAGTAGAAAGTCTACATGTAGTCTTGCACACATCAGCACAGAAAAGAGGCCACAATTAAGGAGTTTCATGAATTGATTGATCAAGGATTGCAGTGGAAGATAACCAAGAAATGTCTTATAGCTCAATTTAGAGTACGATCAGTGTACTTGGATAGAGTTAAAGCAACTCAGAGAAGAGATCCTCAGTTACTGAATAAGTGCAGCAAGGTCAATCCAGAGACTTTGTAATTGACAGTGATGTCACATTACGTTTGGGCACAAGGCTTTGTGTACCAGATGTGGATGAATTAAGAAAAGAGATTATGGAGGAAGCTCATTTTTCTACTTATAGTATTCGTCCAGGTTATACCAAGATGTATCATGATTTGAAAGATATATATTGGTGGAATGGGATAAAGAGAGACATTGCAAAATTTGTGTCTAAGTGTCTTACTTGTCAGCAGGTGAAGTTGGAACATCAGAGGCCTTTAAGATTGTTATAGCAGTTGCCCATCTTAGAGTGGAAGTGGGATATGATTGCTATGGATTTTATAGGTGGTTTACCTCATACATCAAGTGGCTTTAATGCAATCTGGGTGATAATTGATAGATTGACAAAGTCAGCTCACTTTCTGCCAATTAAGAAGATGTACTTTACTGATAGGTTAGCAAAATTGTATGTTAACTGAATTGTTTGTCGTCATGAAGTACCAATGAGTATAGTGTCTGATAGAGGAGCCACTTTTACTTCAGTCTTTTAGCAAGAATTACATAACGCTTTGGGTACAAGGTTGGACTTCAGCATGGCTTTTCATCCACAAACTGATGGTCAGTCTAAAAGGACCATTCAGACTTTGAAGGATATGCTTCAGATGTGTGTGATGGATTTTGGTGGTCAATGGGACATACACTTGCCATTGATTGAATTTGTATATAACAATTATCATGCAAGTATTGAAATGGCTTCAAATGAAACATTATACGGAAGAAAGTGCAGATTGCCTTTGTGTTGGAAAGTTGGTGAGAGACAGTTGACAGGACCGGAATTGGTGTAAGTGACTTCAGAAAAGATACTCATCATTCAGCAAAGGTTAAAGACAGCCTTTAGCAGACAGAAGAGTTATGCAGACCCTAAGAGGAAGGATGTGCCATTCTCTGTTGGAGACTTGGTGTTTCTTAAGGTGTCTCCGATGAAGGGAGTGATGAGGTTCGGTAAGAAGGGCAAGTTAGCTCCCAAATATATCGGACCCTTCGAGATTCTATCGAGAGTTGGTGAAGTGGCATACAGACTGGTGTTACCACCAGAGTTATCGCGGATTCACCCAGTGTTTCATGTCTCATTGTTGAGGAAGTATATTTTTGATCCTTGGCATGTTCTTTAGCCTCAGACAGTGGAGCTTAGCGAAGATTTGGCGTATGAAGAGTACCTAGTGGCGATAGTGGATCGACAAGTTCGACAGCTCCGCACTAAAGAAATTTTGATAGTGAAAGTGCTGTGGAGCAACCATGTGGTGGAAGATTGCATGTGGGAGACCGAGGTAGTGATGCAAGTGGCGTACCCTTATCTTTTTCATTTGTGAAAGTCTTGTACTCCTTTTATTTTGTTAAAATTTAAGGACGAATTTTTATAAGGAGGGAAGATTGTAAACACCCAAATTATTTTTAAAAAATTTTAAAATATATTTCTGAGACTTGCAGTGTTAATAAATATTTTATTAATATTGAGATTATTATTGAGTAGAATTAAATTTGAATTTTGGTGTTGAGAAGTATTTTAACTATTATTTTATAAAAGTGTGTTAATTTTATTTTAATAAATTGTTAACTAATTGTTACTTTATATTTTATTGTGTATATTTATTTAGTTGAGAGATTGGTGGTAAATTAATATTTTATCTTTATTATTATTAAAAAAAAAAGGACAACACAAAAATTTTTGTCGGGTCAACTTTTCCTTCCCTTTTCTTTTTCTCCTTCTTCTTCTTCTTTCTTCTCCACCGGAATCGAACCAGCAGCCAACCACCGCCCACTGCTCCTCATCGCCGCCACATCGCACCACCACCTCCAGCTCTCCAACAGTAGCCCAGAACCGCCGGTCTTCTTCCTTCTCTCCGGTTTTCTCTTGAATTCGGCCTGAACTTGCAGTGGTCGCCGGCAATGATTTCGGCGTTGGTTGACCGAGATTCTGGTGTCATTGGATTCCTTGTCTTCCAAGTTTCTCGAATCTACCTCCGGTTTCTTCGACCTCTTTTTGGATCGACTAGAAACGGGGTAAATTCATTTTTGTGTTTTTGTTAATTTTTGGTTAATAAATACTATATGTTATTTGGAGTAATGTTTGTGAATGAAATTTTATAAAATTAATTGTAGATAATTTATTATAATTTTTGGAAGTAATATGTGAAAAATATAAATGTTAGAGAAAAATGTGTAATTTGAATTTTAATTGATTTTTGGTAAATTTATAGTTAATTAATATGTATAATGATGATTTTGATTATTAGAAGGTATAAATTAATTTTATTAGCTAAATTAGTATTTTTGTATATTTTGTTGATTTTAAATTAATTTTCGGAAATAATATAAAATGCATATAAATATTATAGTATTTAATTATTTGATGATTTAGATATATTTAGAGTTAAAATATATTTTTATGAATTATTCGGAATTTTATAAATAATAAATTTTAAGTATATATATTAATATATTAAATGAGAAATATTAATAGTTTAAATAAATTGGACTTTTGTATATGATAATTATTTAAAATAAATTTATTATTCAAATAGCCTGATTAATTTTTTTTAAATATTGTTATATATTTTTATAACTCAAATATATATATATATATACTTTGTGGTTGATGATATCGGTCGGAATTGTGTGTAGTTTGAGAGTCCGACCTGAGTGTGGTTTTGTGTAATGTATTCGAAGTGTGTTTTCATGCAGGAATGACTCTACTTTTAGTATAGAGATGTCCGTTTTACAGAGGCGATTCTGTCAAATTTTCGGCAGATTTCTTATAAAGCGTGACATCGGCTTGTGTCGAAATTCTAATTTTAGATGAGTTGTGTCTTAGATCGAGTCAATTCCTTCATTTCATGATTTTATTAATTTTTGAGAATTTCATGAATTTAATTATTTATCCTACGGGCATATTTTAAATAAATATTATTTATTTTAGATAACTCCAGGGCACGAGCTGTAGCAGGGCAGCAGAGAAAGTATTGCCCGACACTCTCAACCTATGAGTTAATTTTATGAGATGTGTGTTGTGTGTGTTTCAATATATTTTCTAGCAATAAAAAATAAAGCATGATTAAAAAGAAAAATTATTCGGTATGATTTATTTATTGATTTAATTGTTTATTCGTTCATTATTTAATGATTTATTCATTTTATTTTATTATTTATAATTCGATTAATTTGGAGATAATGGTAGAACGTGCTACCTAGTGGGTATCACTAGGACCACATGGGCACGGGTAATATCTTAGTATATGATTAATATGTAAAAATGGCTAGAGCTCGGTAGAGCTAGTGCTTTTGGCCGGTAAAAGAAAAGAAAAAGGGATGTAACTCGGTTGATGCATTGCTCTCGGGACATCCAATATAAAATAAGTGAAATGACTGTGGCAGTAACTCGGTTGATGCATTACTCTCGGGATGACAGTCACTTGGATTTAGAGAGCCGAAAGGCTATTAGAATAATGGTTTAGGTGTTCCATCAGATTTTCCACTAAAATAAATATTTTAAATATTTTTATATGAGGATGTCATATTAAATTGATTTAAGAAGTTTTTAAAATACTTTATATAATATTATCGAGAAAAGTAAATGATTTTAATAATTTTAATAATTTTATTCTATTTTATTTTAAAAAGGGTTTTAACAAATGGTTTTAAAACTAGCATGCATTTTATAAAATTGATTCACTCAGTGAGGTCTGATTCACCTTAACTTATTTTTTTTAAGGACCTCACAGTCTGTCTGATAGTATTCCTCATTTGCACCGAGTTCATTCTTCTTCGGTTGCATTATGTATGTTAATTTAATTTTGTACATTTTATAATTAGATTCTAGACACTATAGTAATTAAATTCAAAATATGTATTATCAGTATTCTGATTGTACCTGACTTTTAAATATTGTATTTGAAATATTGTATTTAAAAGAATATTATTTTATGATTTTAATATTGTGCATTTATTATAATTTATTGTTAAAAGTATTGTTTTATTCCATGAAAAATTTTTAAGGCTTGCTACGGGTTTCTGTTACTTTATGTATCCCCATTTCCTAGTGCCAGTCACGAATCTTCGGTCTAGGTTGTGACAGGAAGCTTAATAGTTGATTTCCTTGAGAAGAAAGAAGGTTCACCTTGCATTCACAAGCATTTGAATCATCAAACAAACTCTGAGGGCTGAGTTAGGAGCCTTGACCTTGCTTCAATCAGTGAGGATTCTCATTTTTAAGCTTTAAACTCTTCATTTCATTTTAAGTCTTCATTTCTTAGTTTTCTTGATTGTTATTGTGTTTGGTGTTTATTTGGAGTCATATATGAAGCATGATTGCATGAAGTATTGAGGATTAATTGTATATTTTGTGTATTTGCATTGAGCTTTGCTTAGTTGAATTTGTTTAGAAGATTGCTTAAGTGTTAAGAAATGTGATCTGCTGTGCCCTGTTGAAGAGGCAACGCCTCTTCATAGGGGTGTCACCCTTTCGTGATGTGGTGATTTTGGATCACCTCTTGCCCAGGAGGCAACACCTCTTTGAAGAGGCGATTGCCTCCCAATCAGAGCATTGCTTGATTTTGCCCTTATATACTATGCTTATTTCAAATAATTTGCATGTTTCACACATTTTTCTTGTCATATGCCATGATTTTGTGTGTAGCAGTTAATATATTGTGTTTAATCGAGTATTTGTTTATATTTGCTTAAATATTTGTGTTTATCGTATGTGAGACTAACAAGTTGAACTTTCTCCCCATTTGATTGTTCTTATATTTGCGGAAAGTTTAACTCTTTCGGTTTGGCGAGAATCTTAGGGTGATTTTTATATCATTAGGAGTTCACCTCGTTATTTAGTTCTTGAGATGATTTATTTATAGTTCACTTGTAGTTTATTCTCGATTTATTTTTTGTTTATTTCCCTTTTGCTTTGAGCAAAATGTTGTAATCCTTAATCCTTCCCCCATTTATTTGGAATGTATGATTGTAATTTATTATTACTACTTGATTAAGTATTGGGTAATAAGCATGCAAAAAAAGGGATTAATGTGCAATTTTGGTAAAATGTGAAATTGAAAATGATTGCAATTCAATGATAAAAAGGATATAACTTAATAATCATGGGTAATGAACTATAAAACACGAACGGAGGCCAACTGCAAGGTTGGGTGGGCATTCAAAAGCCCATACCTAGTTTTCGAATCCGATCTCTGAAGACGGCTTCTGGGAACCTCTGTGGAATCTAGTTGTGTATTCCGGCTTTCATCCAGGTGGCGACTCCATCTCCATTTTGGGCCCCAAGCCCATTATATATTTCCTAGTGGGCCTTGAGCTAACATCGTGCCGTGGTCGTCAAACACTTGGGCGTGTGTACTGACCCTGCCGCCTACAATATTGTTTTTGTCTATCCATATGTTGAGTTCATTGACCTTCACATGTAAGTTCATTGACCTTCACTTGTAGGTTCATTAGTCTTCACCTGCATATTCGTTGACCTTTTTGAACCTACATGTTCATTGATTTTCACCTGCATATTCATTGATCTTCATCTGCATATTCATTGATCTTCACTTCACTTGCATGTTCATTAATATTTTCCTTTTATTTTTAATAGAAATGAAAAAATATTTTTTTGTCAAAAAATTATTTAATTCTTTTTATTTTATTAATTACAGTGGTTGAATTTAATTTTTTATTCACGATTTTAGTGAAAATAAAATTTTTATTCATTAAAAATTTATTTAATTTTTATTTTTTAATTATAATAAATAAAGTTTTACTTGTATTTTTATTTTAGTTAAATATTATAAGTTCATTACTGAAATAAAGTAGGTTCATAAGACAAAACATGTAGGTTTCATTAGATAAAAAAACTAAACAAATGAATTTGACAAATAATATATTAAAATTATGATGAACCTCCAATAAATAACAAATAAATTTCTATGTTATAACTAATTAATATATATGCACAAATTAATATTAAAATACAAGTCTTCCTATCTCTTCATATAACCATAATATTGATCATAATCCAAGGTTTAAGGAAAAGGGTGGCACGAAAACAAAAAGCATAAGCTACATGCTCTTTTCAGCCACAAAAAACGTTAAAAAAAAAAAAGTATTGTCACGTGCAGTGGACTCTTAGTTTATATTACTATATAAACATGGATTTATGATATAATTTACCCAAAATTAGTCCATCTCTATTCTACAATAATTTATTTTATTAATTTTAAATTTGAAGATGAAAATTTGTGATGGAATAACAATTTACCTCTAATTTCGACTCTAATTACAGACGCAAATTTTTTGTCTTCAATTAGAGATGAATTTTTTTTTATCTCTATCCATTTCAAACCATTTGCGTGAATTTTTTGCATCAATTTAGTGATAGAATTAAGATGAAAATTAATTCCACCTGTTACAAAATTGCATCATTATTTTTACTATTACATTTCCCTCTAAATTCAATGATGAATTTACTTTTGTCATTAATTCAAATTTTCCTCAGAAATCCGTCTTAATTTAATTTTTATTCAATGATATAAATTTCCATCATTAAATACCATCCCTAAACCCAAATTTCCATATTAATTTCTTAACCTCTTAACATGTTGAAGGAATTCTCACAATTAGGCTACATCGTCATAGAAGGATTCTCGCAAGGGTTGGCAAGTGATTTTCCATACTCGCACGGCGCACCAATTATAGTACAATACATGTGAAACAATGAAGCACAGAGTTTGTTTTGTGCTGTTGGTGGCTTGACGAAAGAGTGTCAAAAAGGAATGTCCCACCTCTCAAATCTCAACCGCCTTTTCTGGCTCTATTCTATCCGAAATCCATGTCATCATGCAGTGTAGCCCATGTATAAGAGTATTCTTGTGCCATATATTACATACTACTAACCATCTTTATGATCTATGCAGTAGTAGCTTAATAACATTTTAAAAAAATGTTATATATATATGTACACACACAATAATTTAAAATTTAATATTTTTTATTAATTTACTCTGCAATTTATAAACGGACAATTTATACATCTTAATTTGTTAAAATTAAGAATGATTAACATGTTTCGGCTCCATTTGTCATATCTAGACAGCATTTTCATAAGTTAAAATGAAATATTTAGATAGTTTACTAATTATAAATATTTTTGAATAACATTTTAATAAGTCGAGATCTTGAAATAATTAATTTATAAATTAATAAAAAATACTAAATTTAAAAAGTTATGAATGTATTAATTAAATCTCTATACAAGCTATTAAAACTTAAATTTCTTTGACTTTTAACATAATTATAATAATGATACAATAATAATTATGAAATTATGGGGCTACTTCCCATGTGGCTTATAGTCGTTGAGCCTCTAATGAACAACAAGAAAATTTACAAGGGAATTAAACTATAAAATGATGGTAATTGCCATCATTGTCTATTAATAAAGGATTACAAATAGATAATTATTATTCTTTTTTTTTTTTTGATGAGAAAACGAGGCTACAAGCCTAACAACCAAAAGAACAAACAACTTTCGGATAAGAAATTCCTCTACAATCATGATTATTATTATTCTTTAGTTGGCCTATGTGATGCCATCATTTCCTGGGGTGAAACTTGGAATCTCATATAAAATTTTCAGTTACTTTAGGAGTGCGGGGAGCTACTGAAAATAGTCAAATTAAAGCTAATAAAAATTAGTTGTGCTGATTAGAAGCTGTACTGTATTTTCTTCCTTAGTTGTTTTCTTTTTTTATATAGCAGAACATGTTAAAAAAGAAAAAAAAAAAGGAAATTGAAAGCGGGGTGTATTGATTTTATGCATGACATTGTCAGTATGCGTAATGTTGTTTTTCAAGAATGGAACATAAATACCAAGTAGTGGAAAGCAGAAGATAATGGTGGTACGTTAGTGTAACCTGCCAAAATCCCATCAACAAAATTTTGAAACTGATCCTCCGTTGAAATCTGGACTCTTTCCCTTTTTCTTTTCTCTCTCTGAAAACCCTTTTCCTAAATTAATCCAATTGAGAACATTGCAATCCATACCCATTCCCCGACATCCTCTTTTTTCTTAATTACTCAATTCATCTCACCTAAAGCTATCAACCCTTTCTAGCTCCATGCATTACCACATAATAACTTACTAAAAACAATGGACCTACTTTCTTTCTTTAAACTAAATAATAGTTGAACAAAGCTGCTATATACATCAACTTTTGAGCATTAACATTTATTCCTTCTAAATAACATTGGTGCTTTGGTGGTAAAAGAAAGGAAAGGAAACTTTAGATATATAGTCACTTAAGAGAACAATTAGCATAAAATTTTGTATTTGCAGACAGCTTGCAAATGCATTCTCTGCAGAAAATACTTCTTTCTTTCTTCATCTGTGCTGGCCATTTCAATCTTGTGTGTTCATCTCCAGAACTTGTTAAATCAACAAGCAGTGATGCATTCAAGAGAACTGACTTAAATGACATTCAAAAGGTATGTGCGTACTCAAGCTGGCATTTCTGCTAATTTAGAAATTTCGAATTTGTATATATAATATTGTATCTTAACTGTCCATATTCTATGCATGCAGTTGAGTCCAAAGTTGATGTCTGAGATTACACTTCATGGAATTCTCCTCTGGGCATCAATGGGTTTACTAATGCCTGTTGGAATACTAACCATCAGAATGTCTCACAGAGAAGAATGTGGAAAAAGGCTCAAGATCCTTGTCTACATTCATTCTGCTTCACAGGCAGGTTTTTCTTTAATACCATCTTAAACCCAAATACTAGGTGTCCGATATTATATTCTTAACCTCTTAACATCTTAAAAGGAATTCTAACAACTAGGCTACATTGTGATAGAAGGATTCTCGCATGGGGTGGCAAGTAACTTTCCATACGCGCACCAATTAGAGTTACAATACATGTGAAACAATCAATCAAGCATATAGTTTCTTTTGTTCTGTTGGTGGGTTGACGAAAGGAAAGAGTGTCAAAAAGGAATGTCCCACCTCTCAAATCTCAACCGCCTTTTCTGGCTCTATTTTACCCGAAATCCATGACATCATGCAGTGTCGCCCATGTAGAAGAGTGGTCTAGTCTGTAGAGATATAATTCACGTAGAGCCTGTCAAATAATTTAAGTGAAAATGATGGAATAGGATATTCCTATGCCATATATTACATCCTGTTCAGCAGTAGCTTAATTTTTTTTTTGAAAGTCAGTAGTAGCTTAATTACATTTAAAAAAAATGTTATATATGTTAAGATTCATTTCTCTTTTGTCATTTAATTTGAACAGCTGGTAAACACACTTATGCTATTGTATGTTGACACCCGTATGGATAGTCTATAATTTCTCTTGTATATAAACAAAAGAATGATAATGTACATATCTAGAAAAATCGATAGACATAATACATATGCAGCCACCCATACTTGTCATGATTAGTCATTTGCCCCCTATACTTTCACTTTTGTCAAATTGCCACCTGAACTTGGCTATAACCTTACTTATAAACACCTTTCAGGAAGTGTGCTAAACAACTGTAGCGCCTGCATTTTAATCTTGCTGACTCATATCACACTTGGATGACATGTTATAGACTCATCAGTTGACTAGTGTCTTCATCTACTACTCTTTCACCAAATCCTTGTTCTCTGAGTGATATTAGCCTTGGCATAAAACAACACCTCATTTGCTTTTTGGTAAGAGAAAAAAATGGAATAACATTCCTTATCTTGTAAGTGAAACTTTTTATACTTAGCCTCTTAATTGACCAATTCTTCTTTTAATTTTTTTTAGCTTTCTGGTAGGTTAGATGCATGGCGCCATCAAACTTACTAGTGGGATGAAGGTTCCACCCAACCAATGAAGAGCTGCTCGACCATTACTTGAAAAAGAAAAATCTTGGTCTCCCTATAGATGGCTTTGACATCCAGGAGCTTCAAATTTGTAATCTTGATCCTTGGGATCTCCTGGTTATACTTTGTTTTTTATTTTTTTTCTTACATTTTACTTGCTCTGATTTATTTTTCACCCTATACAGTAGTTGATGACTTATATTGGGTTTTTGTAGATGACAAGACTCAGAGCAAAGAGAGGTATTTCTTTTGTTGTCGTGAGTTTTATTCAAAAAACTGCATTGACCAAAAGGAAGAGGAAAGCAGGAGCTGGATTCTGGAAAAGGATTGGAGAGATCCAATCACTCATACCTGAAGATAGCAATAAGCAGATTGAAACAAAAAAGTTTTTGACTAATGATGAGGGCAAATGTCAAAGGATTTTTAATCAGTGATGATATAGTCAAATGATTTGTTTTTTTTTTGAATTTTCTATTTGTTTCTAGGGAAAGTGAGGGAAAATGTTTGATGGATGTTACATTTGGATACAGAGTTTCAGGTGTGCCATTCGTTGGGAGGAGGAATTGGGTTAGGAATGGGCACGATGTTGATATCGAAGATTAAAGAAGATTATCCAAATAGAATGATGCTCACATTCTTTGTATGTTCATCATAAAAGTTTCATATGCTGTTGTTGAGCCATATAATGGTACTCTCTCTGTTCATCAGCTTGTCAAGTGTATGGTTCTTGATAATGAAGCTCTCTATGATATTTGCTTCCGTACTCTTAGGCTCATCACTCCTAGTTGTAAGTAATTTTCCAACACTAACGATCTGGAAGAGCCAAACCATACCACACCATAAGCCTATAAATAATTACGTGAGGTTTTTGAATCAAATCCAATCCCACTCGAATCATCCGCCTTATATCATTTATGTCTTTTTCCCCTTTCTCGCGAAATAACATCGTTTCATTTCGTAATCATATACACTGCCTCACTCCTTTTCTTTTTGCTCTTCTATTTCAGCCATTGAAGCATACATATCCAACTGGCATTTTCATCTCCATATATAAATACATCTATTGAATTGTTCTCTATCTCACACATTAACTTTAGTTCTTTAATTTTGATAATTAATGGAAAGGAAGAAAAAAAGAAAAAATATGGTGTTCAAGGTGTCGTGCGTGGAAATTGCGCCTTTTGATGGCCAGAAACCAAGAACTTTTGGACTTTGCAAGAAGGTTTATTTTAGCTCTACCTCACTCTCTGTATCTTCTTTCTCTTTAAATCCATTATGTTAATAAATCAGCGGTTGTTTTATTGAGTTTTCTGTCATTTTATTACCATTGAGATTAGATCGGTACTTTGATTTGTTGCTGATGCATAATTTGATTGTTTGATGTTAATTTTTTATTCTTATTGAAGCATCAGTGATTTGGATCACTGAAACATAGTGATGATTGTATATAAAATAGTTAGATGCTCATTTTCATCTCTACTTATAGTTTCTATTCACACGCTACAAAAAAATTGATCACATGCGATGTGCCAACAAAGCAGAAAGGTGTTTGTAAGTAAGGTTATAGCCAAGTTCAAGTGGCAATTTGGCAAAAGTGAAGGTATAGGGGGCAAAATGATGAATCATGATAAGTACAGGTGGCTGCATACGTATTATGCCAAAATCAATTTATATAAAATATTCTCTGCAGACTATCTTCTCTTCTCTTCTTCTTCCTCTTCCTTTTATTCTTCTTCTTTCTTCACTTGGTATTAGAGGATATTAGATCCATGGCAAGTGACAAATCAACTTTGTTATCCTCAACTCCTCAAGTGACCATCCAAACACCTCCTCAATCATTACCTAATACCCAGTTAGCTATTTTAAATTAAAATCCAATTTCCTTAACTTTCCATGAAATTAGATGAAGATAATTTCCTTATATGGAGGAATCAAATGTTGAATGTTATAATAGCTCATGGTTTCAAAGAGTTCATAGATGGATCTCAACCATGTCCTCTAATGCTTCTCAATGGTGCTCTTGGAGTTATTAATCCTCAATTTACAACCTGGAAAAGGTATAATCGACTACTTATGAGTTGGTTTTATGGATCATTGTCTGAGAATGCTTTATCTTAAATTGTTAGGTATGATACTGCTTATGACATAATGGTAGCCCTAAATGAGATTTATGCCTCTGCTTTAATTTCTCAAATCTCCACATATAGGACTTAGATTCAAGATATTAGGAAGGGTGAATTAATAGCTATGCAGTATATCCAAAAACTCAAAAGTTTATCAAATAATCTAGCATCAATCGGAGAACCAATGAAGAAGAAAGACTACTTAATTTATCTGTTTAATGGATTGAATCATAATTATAATGGCTTTTTATCAAGTATCACTACTAGATCTAATCCTCCTAATATTGAAGAAGTTCACAGTTTGTTATTGAATTATGAGCATCACTTGAATCAATAAAATTCAACCAATAATATTGATCTTGTTCTTGCCAACATTGCTGCAAAGGTTCATGGGCAAATAACTCCTTTCTCACCCTAACAAACATTACCATCTTACCTATTTACCAAACAAAATATCCAGTCTTACCAAGCTCCCTTCAATCCTTCACATTCTGGTCTACTTAGAAAACTACCATTTCATAACCATCAAAATCAATGGAAGCCTAAACATCCTTACCCAAACACAAACACACCTCCATGTCAAATTTATGGTAAATATGGTCACACTGCTGCAATTTATTTTTCATAGAATAGATCTAAATTATAAACGTCAACATCAACCTCAACCCTAAACCTATAATGCTATGGTTTATAATTCTAAAAACTGCCTTAAGCCATTTTCCAATACCTCCATAGACCCCACATCACGGTTTCTAGACTTTGGCGCCACTCACCACTTCAAACTTGATCAAAGACACTCACAAACTCCACTCCATATTATGGCAATAGTTGGGTGACTGTTAAAAATGGCACGAAACTCTCTATCTCACATACTAGTTCAACACTTCTCGCAACACCCACTAGTTCAATTCACCTTAAAAATATATTGTACACACATGAAATATCTCATAATTTATTTAGTGTTATAATACCTTATATGGATAATAATGCTTCTATTGAATTCTTTCCCTCTCATTTTGTTGTTAAGGATTTACAAACCAAGACCATTCTTCTTCAAGGTCATCTTGATCGAGGACTCTATAAAGCCATCATCTTATCAATTTCATCTCCCAACATGATCTCATCTCCCCTAAGCTATCTCACTCAAACAACCAGTTCCTCCAAATTAGCTTCTCTTTGGCATAATCAACTAGGTCATCCAGCTTTTCTAGAAGTTAGAAAAGTTCTTCAGTATTGTAATAAAAAAATTCAGCATTAGATCTTGAATTTTGTACTTCTTGTCAAGTAGGTAAAGTCATAGATTACCTTGTGTTACTTTAGAATCTAGAGCTGTAAAACCATTTAAACTTGTTCACATAAATTTATGGGGAGCAGCTTATGTTCTTGGTATTAATGGAATAAAATACTTTATCCTTTTCATTGATGATTATTCTAGATTCTCTTGAATTTATTTTCTTAAAGCCAAAAGTGATG
>CATIWM010596423.1:0-14123 GCA_949671775.1 Mallotus repandus | reverse complement strand
TAATTTTATCTCTTTTTATTTATTTTTATTTTTTCTTTTTTTATTTTCTGTTTTCAATTTGTTTCCTTATTTTTTGTTTTTTGTTTTTATTCTTTTTTTTTCTTCTGTCTTCTTCTTCATCTCTGAACTCCTTTTTTCCCTCTCCGCGACCTTTTTGGCCAAGACAATGGCTCCCCTTTTCTTCTTCAAGTAACTCCCTTACCCACCCAAACCCTTTTACTAATCTCGTCCCAATTTCAACTAATTGAAACAAAAAAAAAAGGGCTAACCAATTGAGTTTAGATTTGACATCAAAATTCTAAATCTCTTGATCTAATCTAATCCATCTCTGGCAGTTTTGAGGTTGAATTTTTTATTCTTGGGTGTTGTTAAGGTTTATTTATTTTCTGGTGATGCATACCTGTTAAAGTATTAAAGATTACATTTTGAACACTATACCGCAAAACAACTCCAATTTTTGGGCGGTAGTAACGCATCAAAACTTAAAGCTATGGAATGTGCAGGTGTAGCAAAGGAATACAATAGAAGAAAAAAAAAAGAGAACAGCTGTGTTGATTTGCCTATTTGAGGGCTATAATGGAGATCGAATTGCGTTTTATTCTTACTAAGAGATCCATGAAATTAGCTTCTCATCCAGGTGACCATATCTTAATGTTTTTTCCTTTTTATTTAATTATTTGGGTGTTTAGTGTTTTTTTAGTGTTGAACCCATGATTTGAGCTTAAGCAAATTTAATTATTTAGGTGAGTTTTATTTATTGTTTTATGTATTTTTTGGATGTTGATTGCTAGTAATTAATAAAGAAGCAGGTGATGTAGCTTTGCCCTGTGGCAAAATGGAGGAAGGAGATTTTGATGACTCTTCAACAACATTCCTTGAAGATTTCTACCTGCGAAAATCAAAGCTACACTCTTCAAACTCTTTAGAATTTTCTGTCAAGCTTTGATCTTGCTCAAGAATTAATCTTTGTTGCTAGTTACAAAATAGAATTATTGAGGGAAAATGATAGTCTCCTTGTTCTACCTCTCTGCTTTTGGACAAAAATTCATTCCTTTTGTTGATGATGGCAATTTGGTCAAGCATGTAACATTATTAAACCTTCTCTGTGTATGAACTTTTTACTTATTGAAGCAAAGAGTTGTGATCTTGCTGCTAATAGTGAAAAAAAATATTGTTTCATAAATTATCAGTGAGCGCAAAGGGCTTCCCTTAACTCTCAAAGTGATAGAGGTCAACTTGAAGTGTATTGGGGAGTACAAAGAAGAGATTATTGAGGAGTGAACCCATTTGTGAATCCCATGAAACCAAGTTGTTATAGATAGGATGGCTTGAGCATTAAATTTTTGAATAAAAAGGTTAGGGATGCTTCTTGGATTTAGGGTGCTTTCTTGAAAAGTGGGCACTAAGATATAACACGTTACTATGGCATTTTTACTACTTTATGCTTCTCAATCAAACAACACTTTGTCCAAGAAAAATTCAAGGAGTCTAATTGTTGGTCCAAGCAAAAGAAATCTAATATATTTTTAGTAAATATATTACAATATATCATAAGTATAATTTGATACATTATTTATTTTTATTACACTCGGTGATTTTTTATTTGTTGATAATTTAACTGAAGATTTTCTTTCTTTGAGAATTTTGTGTGTCCTTAGTGGTCTATTTTTTTTTTTGAACAAACAAAGAAGGCTTCTTTGATTTACAAGTTAAAGATGTCTAAATTAATAGAAAAAGGAAATATTTTTGTTTTAAATGATTAAAAGGTGGGTTTGTATTGTCTAATTGTGTTAAAAATTAACAAAAATTATTAATTAAAATTTTTGTTGCACAACAAGCTTACAAAGTAATAAGAATGATACTTAAAAACAGTATATTATTTGAATATTATTCATATATGATACAATCTAAATAGTATATCATCTTAATATTATAAGAATTTGAAGCTCAAAACAGTATCTAAAACTCAAAAAGTATATTATCTAACTATCATAAGAACACGAAACTCAAAACAGTGTCTGAAACTTAAAATAGTATCTAAAACTCAAAATAGTATATTATCTAAATATTATAAGAATCTGAAACTCAAAACAGTATCTAAAAATTAAACATAATATCTTAAACTCATAAATACAATATTTTTTTTTTGAATATTATATTTACATGATACAATTAAAATAGTACATTTTCTGAATATTATTCATATCCGAAACTCAAAATAGTATTTGAAACTCAAAAAAGTACCACAAACTCAAAACAATAACTGAAAATTAAAAATGGTATCTCAAACTCATAAATATAGTATATTTTCTGAATATTATTCGTATATGTTATAATTAAAAATAGTATGTTATCTGAATATTATTCGTATATGAAACTCAAAACAGTGTATGAATATGATATTTTGAGTAAGTATTTATTATTAGAAAAATAATATCAAACTAATGAAATATTTTACGAACATAGGACACGCGTGTAATTTATTGATAACATGGGGTAATGTGATGTAAATGATCTTCTTTTTTTTGGCATTTATGTAAACATCCCTTTAAATTTTTGGTATAGTTCAATTTAAAGATTAAAATTTTAGGATAATATCATTAATGGACCAACTTTGACCCATTAATTTCTTTTTTTAGCTTCCCTTCATTTGGCTTTTCAAAAGTAGTTTATTGGTCTATTTATGAAAAATGGATAACAATATCGATATTTTGCGTGTTTTTTTTTTTTTTTGCGGTGCCATGTATCAATAACAAAACTACCGGATCTCTATTGAGTATTGAAATCCATTTAGATGCCGATATATGTCGCAACTCGCGACATGTATAGTCTGTCAAATTGCGGCAAATTCTAACTTTACTCTTTTCATTTTTTTTGAATTTTATTTTTTTAAAAAAATTTAATTATTTTTTTAAATCTAAAACCTAAGTTGCACATAGGTAAACTTATCGTGCAATGATTTAAATACCTATAATTTGTAAAAAAAAAATCTAAAACATAAATCGTATACGAGTGAATTCATCGTGCAATGATTCAAACACCCATAGTCTGTAATTTTTTTTTTTAATTTAAAACTTAATTATATATGGGTGAACCTGTTGCACAAAAATTTAAACACATATAGTCTATAAGAAATTTTTAAAAAAATTTAAAGAAAAATAATTTTTTAAACTAAGAGGTATTATAATAATTGCATCGCGGGTAGGACGTACTCAGAATGCAAATCTTTATCCAATCCATTTATATGATATTTTGTACACCCAACTGGCATGCCAAATTCAAGAACTTGTCCACCATATCCAGGGTTAAAAAAGGTGACTCCGGTTGCTCCAACTCTGATTTACTCCTCTCTGATCGAACAAAACCTGGGTGAATGGGGATGCCGTCGGCGAGTGCTAACGGACCAAGATCCACGTTACCAGCGCGTGCAGCTACTTCATGCACTAAGTTGGCTCCTGAACTATCACCAATAAGGAAAACACAGGTAAAATCACCATAATCACTGAGCCATGGCTCATGCGATTCACCTTCAGCTAAAGAACGTAGCCAAAGAAGAGAAGAAAACCCATCATCGATAGCAGCCGGGAGGCGGTGCTCGGGGCTAACCGGAGGTAAACAGAGACACGAATGGCTTTAGCAGATATAGCAAGTCTAGTGTATATGTGATAATACATGTACCAATCAGCTTGGCCAATGCAAAAACCACCACCATAGAAATGGAGGAATATTGGTAGCTTACTATAGCTTTGATCTAGGCTTGTTGTCTCTGGAAGGTAAATTTTAACCCCAAGGCCTGACTTTGAATCAATGGTGAGGTCTTTAAATGGCTCCTCCATCTATGAATGTATCATGGGCAGGGACTGGTTCAGCCACGAACTTGACCTGGGAGGGTCCAGTCCATGTACGGTCAACCAAACCATCATCATAGAGTCTTAGCCAACCATATACCTCGTCTACAAGCTTTCTTTCACGGACCATGGTTACTAGGTTGCAAGAAAAGGCTTGGAAAATGGCAATGTTTTTAGAATTTAGACTGTTGAAGCAGAGAAGGGTTGATTGTGTGCGCATTTTGGCAGGCCTTGGCCATCACATATATGTAGCGGTTTCCACGAAGCAAAGTGAAGGCGGTGAGAAGCTCTTACACGGCATGCAGTCAAATGTTCTTTTGATTGCTAAGGTGAAATTGGTGAAAAATAATTAAAAAGGGTCAAAAGTCTGTCTAATTGCAAAAAGATTATGTCAAACAAAAATCTATTCCCAGACCGCTGTATTTAATAAAGATTAATATGACTATTTTATTATTAATATTTCTTCTTTTTATTGATAATCAATCAAATTTAAATTTTAAATTTATGGGCCAAATTTAATAATTATTTAAATTCAATTTAATTTTTTATTATTTATAAACATATATAATTATATATATACATAAATCTTAATTTAAAATGTATTATAATATATTTAATTATATTAAATATGTAACTTACATAATGTTTATTATATATATTATAAATTTAATTGTTTGTTGTTTGATAACTTGATTTTTGGAACCTCTAAGTCATGCGGTCAAGCAATCAACACAAACGCAAGGCGAGATGTGGGGTTTTCCTCACAAATCCTCTTATGCTTAAGTCAGAGAAAGTAGAGAGAGAATTTAGAGAGATAAAGAGAATAGAGAGTAGAATAGAGACTAAGGAATGAATAATAGTAAAGGATGCAGGGAGTATTTATAGAGGTAGTAATGCTCAAACCTAAGAGGAATAGGATTCCTCTTTTATGAAGGACTTGTGCTAATTAAGAAGTTTCTTCCTGATCCGGAGGTCTCCTTAATGAGGGACTCTCTTCCTATTTGGATTAGGCATTCTTCTTCTACAAGTAACCCTTAGTTAGGAAAATAAACCTTTTAATTCAATAGGAATATACCTGTAGGGTATCAAGAGTCTTCCCCGAAAGTCTAGTCAGATGCTTATGTCTGAGAGTGCCTATTCTTAGAAATGCATTGATGATGAGTAGTTTGGAGTAGTGAGTTTTGTTCTGAAAGATAGATTGTGTTTGATACTAACGGGTGAGCTGAGGTGGCCAGCCTTAGTCACTGAAGGTGAGGATGCTCGGTACTGAGTCTTTGAATCTTATTTGTCTGAGTAGAATAACATGAAGGTGCCAACTAGACTTAGATGTGCAGTGCTGACTATTGGCAAATATTTATGGAATGATGCTCAGTGCTATAGAAACGACCCAAGAGATCAACCCGTTAGTGTTATGAAACGACCTGAGGGGACCAACTTCAATCACTGGAGTTTTAATGCCCAGTACTATAGAAGCAACCCGAGTTTCTGAACCTTAGTACTATAGAAGCGACCTGAGGGTGCCATATTCAATCACTGGACTTAGATGCTCGGTACTCTAGAAATGACCTAAGTTTTTAAACCTCAGTACTATAGAAGCGACCTGAGGGTGCCAGCTTCAATCACTGGACTTAGATGCTCGGTATTATAAAAGTAACCTGAGGGTGCCAGCTTTAGTCATTGAATTTAAATGCTTGGTACTATAGAAGTGACTTGAGTTTTCGAACCTCAATACTATAGAAGCGACCTGAGGGTGCTAGCTTCAGTCATTGGACTTAGATGCTCGATGCTATAAAAGTGACCCGAGTTATGCAGTAGTACTTGGCATTTAATTGCATGCCTTTTAAGATGCCTCGTTCAAAATTCAAATCATCGTGTTTGCTCATATGTCAAAAGATGTGATGTTTTGGCTGCTGTCATAATAACCACTCTAATAATGAGGTTGTTCTTTTATTGAATTGCACCCTTAGGACAGTAGAGATGTCCTTGATTTTTGTAGGGTAAGGAGACGGTATTCCAGAACCTTCCATTTTCTTTAAAGACCCATTGCTTCTTTTTCCTTTGCAGCTTTGTTTCTTTCTGTAATTGTTTTTCCAATTTTCTGCATTTGGGAGTCCTTTATTTTCAGCATTTACTATTTTTTCTTTGAAGGGTTTCTAACTGTTTCCCAAATGAAAACTTCTTATTACTTACTATTCTTCTTTTTATCTTTTCTCCTGCATTTGTCATAACTCCTCGAGAGTAAGTTAAATCTAATTTGTTTAAGTCCAAAGTAGATGAAGATATGTGAAAATAGTATAGAAGGAGATATAATATTCCTCAGGAGTTTATTTTGCAAATGTTGGAGAAGAATTTTAGGGTTCATGAGCCATTTTTAGATTGGCACAAGATGGTTGCATACGTTGATCAACTGGAAAGGGGTTTAAGATTCCCCTTAGACCTGTTTGTAAGGGAATTTTTTAATAGGTTTAATATAGCTCCTGGGTAATTTTACCCGAATAGTTATAGCATTCTAACTGGGTATATAGAATTGATGTATAGGGAGAGTGGAGATCCAGACATAGATATGTTCTGGTTTATGTATAACTTAAATAAGAAGAAAGGGGAGTTAACCTTTTCTTTATCGGCCACTCCGTATCAGAGTTTTTTTGTTAAGCTTCCAGACTCACAGAAGTCTTTGAGGCATAAGTTTTTTTATTGCTGAGCACCCATTGGACTTCATCCATGTCCGACATATGTAGGTTAATGAATGCCACAAAGTAAAACTCCTCCCAAAATTGTTTGAAGAGGATATGGCTTTAGCGAGGAAGCTTCATACTCAGAGCCTGGTTGAGGGTACAACAATTGAGAATTATTCTTGGTGATATCTCTCGAGAGTCTATCACATAGATAAACTTGTCGTTGGTAAGTTTTGAGATTCTGAAGGTATATTCTGACTTTCCTTTTTTCTTTTATTTTGTAGATGACTGATTATTATGCTTTTACGGACGGGATACTGCTTTCAGTTGATAATGATGATCAGGAGCTGGTGCCGGAGATCACAGACTTAACCCAGGATTAAAATAATCTAGAGGTTTAGTTTAATTCTCAAATGAGTATAATTTGGCGGTGAATCCAGCTCAAGTGGAAGCTCTTAATGCTGCTAAAAAATGCTCCTGAGATAAAGACCTATATGAGGAGGAGTTGATAGAAGGGAGTGGGCTCTATATCAAGCATCCCTAGATACCCGAATGTCTGGATATAAGGAAGTAGATTATGCAGAAAACCAATCCTCCTAGTATTCAGAATGCTCAGGTTAGGGACCAGTATTCTGAATTGTTGCGTCTCCTGACGAACATTCTTTAGTGGATGGACCTTGATAAGGATGAGCTGCCTAATGTTTTAATTTCTCATACTCTAGAGTTATTTCTTTAATTTCGTTACTAATATTTTCATGTGGAAGATTTTATTAATACCATACTTACTTTTTTAGTTAGCACAAATATTGTTGCTGTGGAAGGATAATCAATACTTCCTAAGAGCAAGAATAGTCTGAAGGAGGAGAAGATCGACTTTATTACTATAGAGTATGAGGGAAAACTAGAAAGAGTAAAGTAGGCGCTCAAGCTTTACCAAACTAAGCATGCTGAAGCAAAGTATGAGGCTGAGGCGAGCCAAAAGAAGATACAGGAGCTGGAGCATTCACAAGCTCAGCTTACTACCAGGATCGAGCAACAAGACTCCGAGCTCATCACTTTGAAGAAAAAACTTGCTTAAGAAAAGAAATCTCGGGGTGATGACATAAAGACCTATTAAAAAATGATGAAGAGATTTCTTAAAGCTTACAAATCTGAATGTCGGAGGATATTGCTTGCTCAACATCAAGACTTAGACTTTGCTGATCTTGAGAAGATTACTCCAAGCAATCTGGCAAGGCTTGTTGTCAAAGAGGATGTTGCCAATAAATCAACTCTCAAGCACTCAAGGGATCCAAAGATTGCTAGGAATAAGGCAACTGCTGGACCATCACTTGCTGAAAATTCTACTTCTGAGATATAGGAAGATTCTCAAACTGCTTAAGAGAAGTCAGCTGCTGAAGCTAATCCATCTACTACTGCTCAAGTCCAACCTTCTAAAGATTTAAATTCTTCTCTTACTGATGTAATCACGCCTCTTGAGAGTGGGGCTAATGTAAATACTTAGTATGTTTTCCTTTTTTTTTTATGTAAGGCAACATTATCAGTAATGGAAAAGTATTTTATTGCATCAGAACTCATCTTTATTTTGGGTACAATTTCCTTACTGATAATATTTTCTGAGACTATCAGCATTCCAATATCTAGGTAACTCTTTTCCCCGTGCATCTCTAATCTTGTACACCCCTTTAGTAGTTTCCTCTATTACTTGATAAGGACCTTCCTAGTTAGGTCTGAGCTTGCCTATTTTGGAGCTCCCTTGCCAATGTCAGCTCTTCTGAGTACCCAATCTCCAACTTAAAACTATTTTTATTGGACATGCTTGTTGTGATACTCTTTGATCTTCCGTCTCAGAGCTTCTACCACTATAGTTTATTGTCCCCTTCTTTCTTCCAGCAAATCTAGGCATATCTGAGCATTGATGTTATTAATCTCTTGATTTAGGTCCTCAGTAACTCATTAGCTTGATGATCCAATTTCTACTGAAATCACGACAGCCATCCCGTTTTTCAATCTGAATGGTGTTTCTCCTATGAAAGTTTTGAGTGTTGTTCTATATGCCCAAATGATATTGTTAAGTTTATTAACCCAATTTCCCTTTTTGTCTTCTAGCCTTTTCTTTAACCCCTGTATGATGATCCTTTTGGTGACTTATGTCTGTCCATTGATTTCTAGATGAGGTACTGAAGTGAATTTGAGTTTTATATTGAGATCTGAATAGAATTTTAAATTGCTTCTCATTGTCTGTTATTAGGGTGTGTGGAATGCTAAATCTGCATATGATTTATTTTAAAAAAAATATTGAATCTGAGCTTCTATGATGGTTAGGAAAACTTTTACTTTCACCCACTTGGTGAAGTCATCTATGGCTACAATTAAGAACTTCTTTTGAGATGTTAAAATTGAGAGTAGACCAAGAATATCCATCCCCTAAATTGTAAACGGCCAAGGACTCCCAATTGGGTGCTGAGTGTTGGAATACTTGTGACTCAAGCGAGAGAACTTTTGGTACTTGTGGCGTTCTTGGGTGAGCTTCTGAGAATCCTTAGTCATGGTAGGCCAATAGTATCCTTGTAATAAGGCCTTTCTAACCAGTGAGTTATGGGACTCGTGTGCTTCACATATTCCTTCATGTATTTCTCTAAGTATGTAATTACCTTCTTTTGGTGATACATATTTAGACCAAGGATGTAAAAAAAAATCTTCTATAGAGTTCTCCGTTGTGCATGGAGTAATATGCAACCTTCATTTTCAAATTTTAGGCTTTCAGCTTATCTTGTGGAAGAGTACCGTATTCTAGATGTTGGATGATTGGCTTCATCCATTCTGCCACCTCTTGGATATCCATGATCTCCGCTTCTTCAGTGCTGAGTTTAATTAATTCTTTAGTTAGTGCAAGTTCCTTGAATGTCTGATTGTCTTCTGCTGCTAAATTAGCCAATGAGTATGCATCCGAATTTTCACTTCTGGGAATTTGTATGATTTCCCACTGTCCCCCTTCTTACTCGAGCTTCTTTGGGAACTGTCTAGCCTTTTCAACATATCTAGCAATATTCGGCTCTTTGATCTGATATGTGCCCTTAACTTGGTTGACGACTAGCTGTGAATCATAATAAATTTTGAGATGCTCGGTTCTAACTTTATTTATTAGCTTAAGTCCTGTTATCAGCACTTCATATTCAGCCGCATTATTGGTGGCGTTGTATTTTATTTGCACTGTATATCTTATTATAACTTTATTTGGCCCTCTGAGAATGATTCCTGCTCCATATCCTCACACTCTTGAAGCTCCATCAATGTATAGTTTCCACTCTGGATATAAAGAAGTGGTTATGCCTTCTATTGTCATCTTCCGGATAAAATTAGCGAGTGCCTGAGCCTTGATTTGCTGCTGAGGTTTGTAGTTGATGTCAAATTCTCCTACTTGTACTAACCATTGAACGAGACGTCTGGAAGTCTCATGTCTTTGAAGGATTTTTCTTAGTGAAAAAATTATTCTAACAATAATTGAGCAAGCCTAAAAGTATCATTGAGCTTCCCGGATGTGTGGACAATCGTCATAGCAAGTTTATCCATCTTTGGATGTTGGACTTTCGAGCCTCTGAGTATCTTGCTAACGTAATAGACTGGGCTTTATTGGTTTTCCTCTTCTCGAACCAATACTTAGGCAATGGATTCATGACCAAAGAAAGATATAAGTATATGGTTTCCTCTGGGCTTGGCCTATGAGCAATGGCGGTGTTGACAAAAACCTCTTGATCTCTTTAAATGTTACTTGGCTTTCATTATTCCACTTAAAATTCTTGGTGTTCTTTAAAGCTCATAAGAGGGGCAAGCAACTTTTGCCTGAGCATGAGATGAATCTTTCGAGTGTCGTGATTCTGCCATTGAGTTTTTGAAGCTTATTTAATGACTGTAGAGCTTTCATATTGAGAGTGGCTTCTATCTTCTAAAGGTTTGTTTCGTTTCCTCTATGTGAAATCATAAAACCCAAGAATTTCGTAGCTTTTACTCCAAAGACACATTTATTTGGGTTCAACTTGATCTAGTATTGATCCAATACGCTGAGGATTAGCTCAAGATCGTTAGTGTGTTGCTCTATTTGCTGAATTTTGACTATGATATCATCCACATACACTTCTATATTTTTTCCAATCTGATCTTGAAACACATGGTTCATCAACCTTGGTAAGTTATTTCGACATTTTTCAATCCAAAAGGCATAACCCTATAGCAATAAAGGCCTTAATGAGTGACGATGACATTTTTTCTTAGTCCACTTCCTCTCATTAGGATCTAGTGGTACCCTTGGGCAGTATCAACAAAATTGTACAAGCTATGGCAAGCAATTGAGTCTACCAATTGATCAATTATTGGTAGTAGGTAACTATTTTTAGGGCATACTTTATTTAAATCCATATAATCAGCACACAACATGTATTTCCCATTTGATTTTTTGACCAGGACCACGTTGGCAACCCATTCTAGATGTTTGACTTCCTTTATGAATCCGGCATCCAATAACTTCCTTGTTTCATCTGCAATCACTTTTTATCTTTCATACATGAATTTTCTCTTTTTCTTAACCACTGGCTTTGCTCCTAGAATAATGTTCAAACTATGAGATAAGATTCGAGGATCCACTCCCATGATCTTAAATGTTTTAGAGGCAAAACTGCCTGAGTGTTTATTGAGAACTTTACTAATTCCTTTTTTGACTTCTTCATCTAGCTCGTCGTCAATTTTGACTGTCTTTCCTTCAGCTATCTGTAGAGTTTAAACCTGGTCAACTGGCTCTGGGTTGGCACATTGTTTCTCCATCTTCAAGGATTTTAGAAGGAATGTTTTTGCTTGAGGTTTGACAGCTAATTGGTAACATTGTTTGGCTATAATTTGATATTTGAGGATTGTGATTACTCAATCTTCTAGAGGAATTTTCATGGTTAGCCGCCTGATGCTCGTAGCTGCATCAATTTTATAGAGGATTGGTCTTCCTATTATGTCATTGTATGTAAAAGGAAGGTCTACCATGTTAAATAAAGCTTTGACAACCTTGATGTCACTGGTATCTTGGTTTCCAAATTCTATCAGCAATTCAACTAATCCTATTGGCTGTATGGTTCCTCCATAAAAACTTATGATGGGATTCTTGATGAGTTTCAGATCCATGACTGAGCCTCCCATAGCCTTGCAAGCATTCCACGAAAGTGCATTGACAACGCTCCCATTATCAATTAGTAACCTTTTTACCAGATAGTTCTGGATGTATGCACTTATAACTAGGGCATCGTTATGAGGATGCTGAGCATGTTCCCTATCTTGAGGTCCAAAAGTAATAGCTAGCTTTTGCTTTAACACCGAGCATTCCTTCTTTTGAGTCCTCTTCAATTTTTTCTCAGCTGGCGTCTCTCCTCCTATTATCATGTTAATGACGCCAACTACTTCATTTTGAACTTTCTTCTGATCAGGTATATCTCCAGTCTAGTCATTTGAATCTCAATCTTTTCTGACATTATCTGTGAATCTACCCAGCTTCCATTATTAATCAATTGCTCAATCACCCATTTAAGGTCTTAACATGCATTTGTTTCATGCCCATAGTCCCGATGGTATTGATAGTAGAACCTCTTATCATGCATTCCTTTTTTGGATGGACTCAACCTTCTGGTCGAAGTTATGCCCACTCCATTCTACTTGATCCACATGAGAATTTTTGATATTTGAGGGTGTATATCTTTCAGTTTCCCTTCTAAATCCCTCTTCTGCATTCCTAAAGTTAGGAAATTGAACTCAGGATCTCCTTGGTTATGATCTTTCATCTTTTATAAAAGACGGTCTATCATCATCTCGGCGCATCCTTTTATCTTTATCTAACTTTATTAGTTTGATTGCCATAGACATTACCTCAGAGAATGAGCAGGCTCTTTGGTCATGATCTTATCTTTAAGCTTCCCAAGCCAAGTTCCATTCTTCATCATTTTTATAGCTACTTCATCACTTAGATTCTTAATTTGCAAAGCGATTTTATTGAATATGTCCAAGTGACTTCTCAGTGATTCTGTAGCCTATTGTTTGCACATCCGGAGATCATTTATATTTTTGGTAGGAGGAACATTAGTGATGAACCGAGTTTGAAACTTCTACACCAGTTTTTCAAAGGATGAGATAGAATTCTTTAAAAGTTGATGAAACCACCTTTGAGCTATTTTGGTGAGTGTGCTAGGGAAAACCCATTATAAGATGCCATCATTCATGTTCTAGAGCATCATCTTAGTTTTGAATGATGATATATGAATGATTGGATCTCCAGTACTATCATACTGGTCGAGCAGAGGCAGCTTGAACTTAGATGGAATCTCTGTCCTAACTATTTTACTCACAAAGGGCATTGTTCCCTCCAATACACATTCATCTTCTTTTATTAGTCTGGTATGAGCCTTCCGGATTACTTCTTCAACCTTTTAAGCTATCTGGGAGTCTTCTAAAGCTGGAATGCTTATGCTAGATTCTTCATCTTAATTCCGGTGGCCCTCTTTGCTTCCGCCAAGTACGCCTTGTGCAATGGCTGGTGGTGTTGCCACATTGTTCTATGGATTTGTTCTTTCAGGGTTATCTTCTTAAATCAAAGCATTCAATTGTAGCTTCATCAAGGTAATATGAGCTTGGATATTATTGATCATTACTTCTTTATATAGTAGGGGTGAATTAGGTGTTTGGGTAATGAGGTTTATGTCTGGTGTGTTTATGGTAGGAGGATCTGAGAGACTCGGGAAAGGAATAAAAGGTATGGGTCTGTTAACATATTGGAGAGGAGCATAGTAGGGGAAGATTATACCTGAGGTTGACCATCCCTGTGTAATGCCAAACAATGTATGTGTGTCAAATGGAATTTGAGATGAAGGTCCCACGTGCTGAGGAGGTATTGGCAAATTTATTGGCGAGATGGGTGTTGATGGATTGATGAGGGAACAGGGGCTGATGGATTAATATGAGTATCCAGAATTGTGCTTGGAGGTGGATTAGAGGCTATAACGTGATTGTTCCGCTCGATAGACAACAATGGCTTCGACTTAAAAGGTTCCCACGGACGCCGCCACTTGATAACTTGATTTTTGAAACCTCTAAGTCCTGCCGTCAAGAAATCAACATAAAAACAAGGTGAGATGCGGAGTTTACCCTACAAACTCTCCACTGCTTAAGTCAGATAGAGTAGAGAGATAATTTAGAGAGACAAAGAGAATGAAGAGTAGAATAGAGAATAAAAAATGAATAATAGTAAAGGATGCATAAAGTATTTATAGAGGTAGTGATGCTCAAACTTGAGAGGAATATGATTCCTCTTTTATGAAAGACTTGAGCTAATTGAGGAGTTTCTTCCTGATCTAGAGGTCTCCTTAATGAGGGACTATCTTCCTATTTGGATTAGGCATTCTTTTTCTGCAAGTAACCCTTAGTTAGGAAAATAAACCTTTTAATTCAACTGGAATATACATGTGGAGTGTCATTGTTGTTGTTTCTTTTTTAAAATGTTGTTGCTTTTTTTAGTGTTATTGCTTTTTTTAGTGTTATTACTTTTTGTTACTTTTTTATGTTTCAATGTTGT
>CATIWM010596395.1:0-43756 GCA_949671775.1 Mallotus repandus | reverse complement strand
TGTTATATTTCTCATAAGTGGAGTGAACTTTGATTTCATGTGAGTACCTCAATAAATGTTTCTTTGAATCATTATTGAGGGTCAAATTGGTAATGTCAATGGCAAATCTATATCTATTTAGTTTGTTAGATATATATTCATAAAATATTTGCGAGACCCATATGTTGTTTGCATTAATGCTCATATATGACTATTTTTACACTTGTAGGGTTGGAGGTTAGAACACTATTCAGGATTTCACACTTTGATGTTGAGACTTGCATACCCATCATAAGTGCAATACTAACTTAGATCAAGAATCAAACATACAATTCAAGATGGTATTTTGAATATTTAAGCTACACGTAAGAGCTATAAAGGGGAAAGAACTTGTGAAGTATAGGCTTTTTAGGAGCAGAAATTGTATTATTTTAAGTTAGTTTATATTAATTTTGTAGTCTTACTTAAATTTAAACTCATAAATTTATTTTATTAATAAAATAATATTATTAATATTTATTTGCTTCTAATTATTTTGACACTAGTATTGAGATGATAAAAGAAAAAAATATTATTAAATAAATAAATAAAAGTCCAAAATAACAAAAAATGGGGATGACATTTGTATTTTGGGAATGACAGTCGTCCTTACTTATTCAGATGACAGTCGTCCCTATCTTAGGGGACAAAAGTCGTCTCCATCTTAAGGGACAACAAGTCGTCTCCAAGCATCTTGGGGATGACAGTCGTCCCTACTTATGTGGACGATTATTGTCCCCAACTTAGGGGATGACAATTGTTTTCTAATAAGGGGGA
This sequence comes from Mallotus repandus, assembly GCA_949671775.1. Taxonomy (NCBI): domain Eukaryota; kingdom Viridiplantae; phylum Streptophyta; class Magnoliopsida; order Malpighiales; family Euphorbiaceae; genus Mallotus; species Mallotus repandus. Next base: position 42,961 of record CATIWM010596395.1, on the reverse strand, counting down.
CGACTGTAATCCCTTGTAATGAGGATGTAATTTATAATTTCGTCCCCTAAGAAATTGGTGACGGAGGTAATAGGGACGATAAGTGGGGACTATTAAAATTGTCTCCAAAACTATTGGGGATAATTTTTTTAAGGTCTAGAAGATAATTTTGTTTGTCTTCTTATCTCGTTTTTTTTTTTTTATAGTGAATATGAGGATGAGGTTTAGACTAATTAATTTAAATTGATATTCTAGTTGTAAGATCAAACTCTAATGGGTAATCTTCGATTAATATGTAAAGAGATTGGTAGAATCTATTTATATGATGTGTAAAAATATTAATGGAATTCACTTATATTGTGTCTCACATCTAAAAATAATAAACGTTGGTGGAATTCACTTATATAGTGTCTCACACCTAAAATTAATAAGTTAAATTTTTTCTCCTCAATTATATGGATGATGAATCCATGATAATTTTATGATATACTAATAAGTAATATGAATAAAAAATCCTAATAAAATTTTAAAAAATTATAAAGTTTTTTTTTTGTCAGAAATAAAATAGATATATTATAACAGCAAAAGGAGTTCTAGAGGAGTATTACATAACCAATTAACAGGCAGCCTATTATCACATACTGCCTTGGATACCCAATCAGCTGCACAATTAATATCCCTACGTATCCGTCTAAAACAACAATTTACAAATCGAGTTTTTAAGTGCAAAGTAGTTTTAACAACAGAGACAATACTCCAGCAAGACTCTTCAGATGAAGACAAAGCTTTATGAAGCAACAAGGAATCCGATTCAAAAATGCAGTGCTGAAAGCCAACATCAATAGCTAGTTCAACCACCAAGAGAAGTGCCTCTGCTTCAGCTACAAGCACTGATTCCACATTCTTCTTAAAAGCTACTCCATGTACTAGCTGACCTGTATAGTTTCTAGCTAACACTGCTAATCTTGCAATCCCATTAGAGTGATTATAGGAATCATCAATATTAAATTTATGAATTGCATAGGAGGAGGTTCCCACACACTAGCAGATGTATCATGAGGTGAATGACTGCTATCATACATAGAACTGACATTCTGAATTTCCTGAAGGAGCTTATAAGCCTTTTTAATCGTTAATATAGGCTATGGAGCAGTCCTTTGGAAGATAAAAGCATTACGTGCTTTCCATATAAACCATCCAGTAATTAATGACAACAAAAAATTATTATCATGGAGATTAAAACTAGAGTTTAAAGACAACCACCTATCCTTCATAGAAGAGTAACTTTGCATATCATGGACGAGCGTGGGCGCATTCAAACAGCATGTGTTGCACTGATTCAGTCCTCAAATTACACAATTGACACACATTAGAATCCACAATCCTTCTACAGAAAAGAGCCTCCTGTGTGGGTAAAAGATGATTAAGTACCTTCCGCCAAAACATTTTGATTTTGGAGATTACCTTGCAATGCCATAATTTTTTTCCAAAAGCCATTAGGAAAGTTAGTAGATAAATCCCTTATATTCCTCTCCTGCTGACTCAAGAAAATGAAGGTTGACCTAACAGATATAGTTCCTTTCCTATCAAAGTGCCAGATAATAGAGTCTTCTATATGAGAGTCCCCCAAAGGAATTTTTTCAATTCGTTCAACATCAACAGAATTAAAATTCTGCCTTAACAAATTAATATCCCATCTTCTTTGAGACGGAAGAATCAAATCTAACACTAGCAGCAAATTGCAATTGTCAGATCTTTAAGTAGTAATTCTGAAATTAGGAGAGTTACGGCCCAATTTATCATCCCAAATGGAGATATTCCAACCATTTCCTATATTAAATCTAAATTCAGACAGCAAAACATCTCAAACTTGAATTAGATTCGACCAGCCTCAAGAAGGCCAAGCACCCCTTTTAGCATTAAAAAAGGGAGAGTGAGAAAAATAAATTGCTTTCATAATTCTAGCCCATGAAGAACAAGGAGATTGGATAATTTTCTCCACCCTCTTAGCAAGAAGAGCAAAATTAAATTTATTAAAATCCTTAAATCCTAAACCCCCACAGAACTTTGAAAGTTTGAATTATCCTGTTTTTTTTTGGTCGTATATGAATTATCTTAGGTGTGTGCATACATTTAGAGCAAAATATTATTATATTGTTCGTTGTTGTGTATTCCAATGAGGACTTCGATCAATTCACATTTTGATGAGACTTTTCTAGTGTCTACACGCGTAAAGGAAAAAAAAAGGCCTATGAACTTGGATAAAGCACCTTTCTTTACCTAATTAGATTTAAATATATGCTCAAAACTCAAAAGTGAAAATTACCTTTTGGACTTTTACCTACTTTAACCATCACTTACTTCGCTTCTCCCTAAATAACACCATTTTAATACTAGGTTAACATCAAATATTTACAAAGTATAGAAGAACATATCTAGAAGATATTTGATTAAAGACAAAAGCAATTAGCTGACCATTAACGACATTTGAGTGCCCGGTGCATGTATACATCTTCATGACATGAACCATTATTGCATAAAAAATTTGATTTTTTCAATGATCAATTGACATGTAGCTACGATTTTGTTCTTTAATCAAATGTGGTATCACAATCGGATTAATTAGGTATTAAATTCTTGCATTTGATCCATCAATTTTATACCTAATCATGTCAATAATCTCATTCCAACATTCATATTATTCAATCAAATACTGATTAACAACACTTTATTTTATGTATATTAAATTTATTTTCATCGATAAAGATATTTAATTCTTATGATCACCTTTCTTTTAGGAGTTAAATTTTGACGTAATAAAAAACTGTTTCAATTCAATGATATATAAAATATTTTTGTATTTATAAATCTGAATATATAAAATTATCAACAATTAAACTCATTAACCCTAGATATTTACCATGGCACGTTGCATTGTTCATGTACTAGAAACAAAGATGTTAGTAATGGTGCCATTAATGACTTTTTTTTGTGGTTAAGCAATGACAATATGGAGTTGGATATACCCAAATATATACATAAAGAAGTAAATTAATTTTGGAGTTGAAGGGACAGTGCAGGTTTCATGCAGTGCAGTGTTATTGCTGTCTTATAGAAGTGAAGTTGTTTTGATTTTTTTTAGGAGTTGAGTGTTGTCTCCCAAAACCTAAGCACTTTCAAAAAAGGGCAAAACACCATTAGAACCCTATCCTTCATAGCCCCACCTCCTTCCATAGCAAAATCCTTCAAATTATTTAATTTCCACACGGAATCAAAAAGTTAAAAAGTGGGTTAACTAAGCCTAACTAAATAATAATATTAATAAAATATCATTTCTCGTCGATTTATATATATATATATATATATATATATAATGTTAGGATAGTTTTTTTTTTTAAGAAATGTTATGATAGTTTTATCTTCTTATTAATAGCTCAAATTTTAAAAATAATCGGAACTTTATTACTGTTAAATATTAAAAGTATTATATACAAAAATAATATAATAATAGTAATAAAATTAATTAAAAATAGTAATTAGGAAGATGATTAGTTAGTAAAAGATTAACAATAGTTTACGGAAAGGAGGAGTTGACATTTTGACACATCCAGTTCAACTTTTGCAGCTTACAGCGGTAGTTCCCTTCCCTATAAAGTAAGAGAAAAAAAAACGTCAGCATATACGAAAATATTAACGGCGTTAAAAAGGTTAAATAAGTTTTCAGACATAGAAAAAAGGACCCCACGTGAGGTCTGAAAATTTTGACTTAGTAGAAGTCTTGAGCGTGTGTTGTCACTGCAGCTATAAAAGAATAGGCGACGCTTTTTTTTCTTCTTGTAAGGAACAAAACATTATCCGCGACGATTCTATTATTTATTTTGTCTTTACTAACTGTTTTTTTTTTTTTTGAGGAATTATCTTTACTAACTTTAATAAGTGACTAACTTTTACTGGCCGTTTAAAAAAAAAAAAAATACTGGCCAATTTTTAACCTTTTGTTTATTAACTCTTCCTGCCAGTTCCTATTCTAATAGGTTCTTTTAAAAATTGCCATGAATTGCCTTTTTTTTATTATTATTGTTGATTTTTTTTTTTTTTGGCTTTTTATTCACCTAGTGCAATGGTGGGATGGAATGGATATAAGGTAGTGTTATTATTCTATATTTACATAGCTTTTTTTTTTTAAGAATTACATAGCTTGTTTTAAAAAATGCAGCTAGTATTGTAAATCTATCCCTAAAGTATGAGCAGAAAAATGTACCCACCAATGGTGAAAGTAATTACGAGAGGAAGTAAAAAGGACAAAATATTGTGTGATGATTGAGGAATTGATGTGAGTAATTATTTGGTCATAAGTGAACAAAATAGGAAAAGGAAAAGAAAGTGAATCATTGTTTTAAAAAGCAAATTCAGGAAGGTGACTGATATGTAGGCTGTATCTCACTCATCAACCTCCTCATTAAATTTCTCTACAACAGTACAACTGCATACCATTTTTAATGTGCTTCAACAATTTCAACTGCAATAAATTTGCAAAATTCTTCACCAAATTTAAATTAAAATTTTGGTAAAACCAACTTCTTCTTAGAATTATCAGTACTTTTAATTTTGTAATTTCTAATGAAACCGTACCATATATACCACGGCACAAACTGAAAAATAATTTTTTTGGGTCTTATAATAATTATAGTATTTTTAATAAAATTTTTATTTGAGCAAAATTTTCTATTTTAAATAATTAAAAAAAATAATTTTTAATGCACTCTCTATATTTTTATTTTAAAATAGAGAATTGATTTGATTCTTTGTATATAAAGAGTCAAATTTCATTTTTTATTCTAAAATATTTTTATTTTTTATATAAAATATTAATTGATATTTATCTATTTATTGAAAAGACTTTTTTCTTTCATCAAATGGTAGAAAAGAATTAAATAAATAAAAAAAATTAAACATTAATATTTATTAAAAAATAAAATAAAAATTTAAAATATAAAAAGTCTATTGAAATTGTATAAATATTTTTATTTTTCATATTTAAAATTATTTAAAATATTATTTATTATATAAAAATATTTTTTAAAATAAAAAATACTATTAAAAATGCACTAAGAATGCAACACAACTTAAGAGTTTGAGACTCCGAACATGCCTGAGCAAGAGCTTGGCCAAATGGGCCAAGCGTTGCAGGCAACCGAAGAATAAATTGGTGAAAACAATTTTGAAAGTGTTGTACTGGCTACTTCTATCCATACCCATCAGAGCTTAGTATTTTTTTTTTTTTTTTTTTTTTAACATCAGAGTTTAGTATATTAATCTGTATTTCTTAAAAACTTTTTGAATAACATTGAAAAAAATCCATAGGGGAGGATGAACTGGAAATGGAAAAAAAAAAAAGAAACAGAGAGAGAAAGGGTATGTAACGTAGGACAGAAGGACCTAAGGAGAGGGAGCTGTAGTGTGGTGTACAATACGGGAGTCTCAAAACTACTGACACCTCTATGTATATATATAGAGAGGAATAGGAGGAGAACTAGCGATGTATGTATGTATGTATGTGGGTGTCTGAGCCACTCTCTGTTACTCCATTTAATGTTTTTCACTATTTTCTTTTACTCATTCCCCAATACCCTGCAGCAGCTGCTGCTGCTGCTAGTACTACTACTCTTCCTCCTCCTGTCAATTCTTATAGCCTCCTCCTGACATTCAATTGAAAGTGGATGCCTCTTGTTCTTCTTCTTCTCCATTTTCTTTTTGCAGCTGCCACTCGGTCCTACCTTCCAACCGCCGTTGGTCGACGAATTTTATGTAACAAATTGACACAATTTTAATTACTTAATTTTTACCAGAACAGTCTAGTAATTCTTATTTTTCTTTCCACAGTAAAAAAAAATTTGCCACATGGTAAAATATTAATTATCATAATGTATATAAAGAATAAAATAATAAGGTCAAAATAATAATAATAAAAAAAAATTATCATTATTATCAAATTTAATAAATCTAACTGTTTTTTCTCTATTTTCTCTTTAAATTTTTTTATTTTTTACTACCGCTTGATCTAAAACGGTGATTCATTATTATTTATTTTTTTATTTTTTTATCTAATAAATATAAATTTTTAATTAATTTATTTTATTTATTTTATTATTCTTTTATTCGTGAAGTTATTAATCTTTTTATGGAGTTTTGGTGGTTCTCCTCTATGAAGTTTATAATTCTTTCGATTATGAAACTTTTGTCAGTATTTTTACAATTGGACTCAATTAAGAATCATAGAGTCGATAGATAGCTAATAAACGTTATGGAGTGAAACATAAAAATTGTTAAATAAATCGTTGAGTTACAAATCAAAAAATAATGATGAACAATTTTATATTTTCAGTGAAATTTTTTTTCGATATTCCTTGATTGTACCTTATTCATTTTATTTATTCATCAAGATATATTATTAATTTTTAATAAATGAAATATTTATTTTTTTTTTAAAATATTATAATGTATATGGTCTTCCTCCATTCCAATTAAATTACTCATTTATTTAATTAATAAAAATATGACATGAATTAAAAATTTATGAACTTTATAATTGAGAATAATTCTCTTTTTTTTTAAAATTGAATAAAATATAATTACAGAAAATAACGACAGAAAACACAATTCAAATTATACATAGGATAATGTCTTTAGTAAAAAATAAGCATTAAATTATTATCTTGTTGACATATTACATCAGATTTGTGACATTTAAAATTTTAATTAACATTCATATATATATATATAATTAAAATACTGAAACTAATTGTTAATTTGCAATATATAGTATATTTCTAATATATTTAATATTTAAATATAAAATATAAATTATTTATGTTATCATATAAATTAAATATAAAAAAATAAAATTTTTCTTCAATGAAATAGGAAAAACAAGACTCCATGGAGTGCATAACAATTTTGAATGCTGACCTTTTGGCAGGGCCCACACTGATTTTGTTATTTAATACAATCATGACAAAATCATATAATACTTGATGATCAACGGTTGATATTGCCGATCACTAATTTCATATAATCATCTCGATCACAAGCGGTAATTATCAACCTCCCTACGATCCTGCAAGAGACAATTCCATCTGTGATTCTACTCGCAGAGACCAGAGTGAAGGCTACGCATTATACACGTAGAATCACGTGAAATCAGTTAAGAGATATTTCTCTCATGGCGCGTGGAACGAGATTCTTAAAAAAATAGCACTCTGCAGCATGGGAAGCAAGCGTATAATGGTGTAATGGAATTGGTGTCCAGTTTTCAGGTCGGTGACCATAACGTGCTCTGCAGACTACAGTATCACAGTGTTAGTTTAACCGTTGACCGGCTACAGAATAATTAAAACCAACACGTGCCGGTGGCCTTGAGTAAAAACTTAAATAAACTCCAATGCTATTCCAAATTTTTTACATTAATTATTTCTTTATATAATTAACTAGTAAAAAAAAGAATAGAAGTACATGAAATCTGTGAAAAGAAAAAATATATATAGTTTCAATTTTTTTCATATGTATACTTTACATTTGAAATTTTACTTAAATAGATTTGAATTTTTATAATTTAAAGTGAATTTATAAATTACTCAAAATTTAAAATTTAAACATAAGATATAATACATTCTTATGATGAAATTTATAATTTATATATATGTTATTTGAACTATGTATGGTAAGAGCATTTTGTTTTTTGCACTTGTAATATATAGTTATGGGAGATTATATAACTCGAATCTTTATGAATATTTTCATAGTTTTTATGTTAGTATTTTAGTGAGGAAATTTTTCCTACTTTGGTGCTTTGATTTTTCCATTCGAGCAGTGAAATGGTAGATTAGGGTGATGTTAAGGTGAAAATTTAGAAAATACAATCAAATTATATTTTGATTTGGTTTTTAAGTACATTTGAGATGCAGATGGCATCGATGACCAACAAAAAATTATTTTTATTTTTCATTGAGAGTATAGCCGTTGTTTCTATTAAAAAAAAAAGAGAGTATTTTTAATACACTAATTGTACACTAATGCAAATTTTTTAGTGATGACTCCTTTAGTTAAAAAAAAAAAAAAAAGCATTTTGCTCTTAGAAGGATAGGTCTTAAATTCAACTCATATTTCCAATACTAGACTTTAAAATCCACTTTTTGATGGCTCACAAAATAAAATACTAAAATTCAATTCAATCATAAGATGTAATATATATATATATATATAAAATAATAATAATAATAATAATAATAATTTCTCTGTAAACAATTTATATACTATGGATTTAAAGTTGGCTATATTATATTTAAAAATAAATAATTTTTTTAATTAGTCAAAACACAACACATGAAGTATAATTTTTTTTTTGTTTAAAATACATAAAATATATCTCATGAACCTAATTTATTAATGTAATGAGTGTAGATAAAAATTTTTAATTTTATTTACCATTTCCAAGGAATATTATATGTATGTATGTATTGGAAGCAACGCGAAACTGTGTTATATGAAACATAGAGAAAGAGAAAGGGAGAAGGGCAGTAGAAGTAGATCTCAACCAAAGGCATCAATCTTTTTGGGGCTATCGATATAAAGAAATCTGAGAGCGAAGTTGCGTAGAATAGATGGTGGGAAAAAATAAAACAAAGGAAAGCAAAAGTGAAGTAGGAATAGAAATAGAAATAGAAATAGAAATTTTCCTTTCTAATTTTCCACTTGTTTGTTTGTGTGTTTCTTTAGCTTTTTGTTTGATCCCATGTTCTTAATATTGCTGAATCTAATCCTGCGCTTTTGTCTTCTGTGCCAACCTCAGATCGATCAAAACAAAACTTCTTTTTTCTCTTCTTCTCTTATCTTCTTCATAGCAGTAGCAGTAGTATAGTAGTCTTTTTTGTTGTTTTAACGACATGGGTACAGGTTGGAGAAGAGCCTTCTGCACCACTATTCCTAGAGATTCATCGGATACAACCTCATCAATTTCAGACAAGCACCACCACCACCACCAACAAACGAGGAGTCCTAGTCATAGTCCTAGCCCAAGAAGCTGTGCTAAGCTAGGGTTTTTCTCCGGTGGAAGCAACCCAACCACTCCTCGCCTGCACTCTCAATCTGCTGCTGTTTCTAGCCCAAGCTTGCGTTGCCGAACTACAAATAATTCTGCTACTGTTGATCATCATCAGACACCTTCCACTAATGAAAGTCCAGTGCTCCATTGCAGAACCACACCCAAAGCTTTTAAAAGTTCGAACCCTTCGTCTCCTCGATCTCCTCTCAAGCTATCCCTCTTCAAGAACAGCTTCAAGTTCAGGGTCCGTATGAAAAACGATTTCCACTGCGAGATAAGATCTAATGCTGATACTGATAAATTTAACGATCAAAAAGATTAACTTTTTGTTCTGTTTTTGTGCAGAGTAGCTGCGGAATCTGCTTGAACAGTGTTAAGACAGGTCAGGGCACAGCAATATACACAGCAGAATGTGCGCACGCTTTTCATTTTCCTTGCATAGCTTCTCATGTCCGTAAGAATGGCAGCCTCGTCTGCCCTGTCTGCAATGCTACTTGGAAAGATGTTCCTTTACTTGCCATCCATAAAAATCTCCACCAATCTGAACAAAACGATGACAGCGCCAACGATAATGCAGCTCCAGCCATCGACTCCAAACAGCCGAAAGTGGAAGAGAAGAAAGTAGTTGTGGTAGAATCCTCCCCGAGACTGCATCAATCATTAAATCCAACAACTCCGAGATCCTACAATGACGATGAGCCATTGCTATCTCCAACTGCTGGTGCTGGTAGATTTATTCCTATTCCTGAAGCTGATAATGAGAATGCAGAGGAAGAAGAGGAGGATGTTGAGGAATTTCAAGGATTCTTTGTTAATCCAACTCCTTCTTCAATCAAAACTGAGGATAATTTTTCATTCAACGGCTCGACAGATTCAAGAAGCGTTCAGGTTAGAGTATTGCCTGAAGCTGCCGTTATATCCACAGGACGCGGCTACGAGACTTATGCAGTGGCATTGAGAATAAAGGCGCCACCACCGCTGCAACAGTCACCGCGCAGCAGTAGCCATACGCCATCACTGTTGGATCCTTTGCGTCGAGCGCCGATTGATTTGGTTACAGTTCTTGATGTTAGCGGAAGCATGACCGGAGCTAAACTGCAAATGCTTAAACGCGCCATGCGTTTAGTTATCTCATCACTTGGCTCGGCTGACCGTCTTTCAATCGTAGCATTCTCTTCTGTTTCAAAACGGTTATTGCCTTTAAGAAGAATGTCGGCTCACGGTCAGCGTGCGGCTCGCCGAATCGTTGACCGGCTCGTTTGTGGTCAAGGGACTAGTGTTGGCGATGCCTTGAGGAAAGCAACCAAGGTCCTTGAAGATAGACGGGAAAGAAATCCTGTTGCCTCTATCATGTTATTATCGGACGGTCAGGATGAGCGTGTCCAAAACAATTCTTATAATCAACGGCATGCATCGAGCCACATGTCCTCAACCCGATTTGCACATATTGAGATCCCGGTTCATTCTTTCGGGTTTGGACAAAGCGGCTGCTACAGTCACGAGCCAGCTGAAGATGCCTTTGCCAAGTGTGTTGGTGGATTACTTAGTGTGGTGGTGCAGGACCTGAGAGTCCAGCTGGGCTTCGCATCTGGATCAGCGCCAGCTGAGATGATAGCGGTGTACGCATGTAATGCGAGGCCTACTGTCCTGAGCTCCGGCTCGATTCGGCTCGGCGATCTGTACGCCGAGGAAGAAAGAGAATTGCTGGTGGAGCTAAGGGTCCCATCATCAGCCATTGGGTCCCACCACGTGATGTCTGTTCGTTGCCTATATAAAGACCCCGCCACTCAAGAGGTCGTATACGGCCGCGATCAGGCGCTACTCGTGCCACGTCCCCACGCCGTAAGATCATCAGCTCCAAAGATCGAACGGCTGAGGAATGTTTTCATCACAACACGAGCCATAGCGGAAGCAAGACGGCTGGTGGAACACAGCGACTTCACGAGCGCTCACCACTTGCTGGCATCATCTCGAGCTTTACTATTGCAATCGAGCTCAATGTCAGCTGATGAGTACGTAAGAGGTTTGGAGGCAGAGCTGGCGGAGATACACTGGAGGAAGCAGCAACAGCTGGAGATGATGCAGCAGCAGCAGCAAATGGGGATCCAACGGCGGAGAGGGAGCGAGAGGGAAACACTGGTGTTGATTGATGAGAATGGGGAGCCGCTTACGCCAAGTTCAGCGTGGAGAGCAGCTGAGAAGCTGGCTAAGGTAGCCATGATGAAGAAGTCATTGAACAAAGTTAGCGACTTGCACGGCTTCGAAAATGCTAGATTTTAATATTAATTATGAATAATAATCATCATAATAATAAAATAGAATTGTTGAATTAAAAAAAAAAAGAGTATTGATTTTGGGAAAATGAAATAGAATAGGAATGGATGTGGATTATAATTGCAGAAACGAATATAATATAATTGAAATAAGGAGAAGATGAAGATGGCAGCAGAGCAGAGCAGACGGCGCGGTCCTCAACCTTTTGTGCCGCAGAATAATGATTAGGCTTTGTCATCTTTTGTTCTAATTTTTTGAAATGAAAACAATTCTAATCCACAACCTTTTTTCTCAATTAATTAATTTCCTCATGGTAAAAAAATTCCAGCCTTGTTTTTGGATTTGCTTCTGCTTTAGGGATAAAATTCAACTCAAAAAGTTGTAAATGCTATAGGGAATTGGAGTTGTTTTATTTTTAAGTTTTAATTAATTGGGATCATACTTTTTTTTTCTATCCTCATTTCCATTTAGATAATGAGCTTTTGGGATTGTTGGTGATTTGGGAATTCATGATAAAATAGAGGACAAAATGATTGGGGTTGCTTGAAATGATGATTGAATCATTTTTGCTGTTACGACAAACCTATGAATTTTTTTTCTTTTTTTTAATAATAATAATAATGAAATTTATAGTACTAGTAATATATGCAATACACCCTTTTGTGATAGACATGATGAGTTTAGCCGCTTTTAGGTCCCATGTAATAATTTTGCCTTTTCTTTTTCTTTTTATACATTTTTCCTCTCCTTCATCATTTCATTTTCATTTTTCATTTTCCCAAAAACTTGAGTATCTACTGAAAAAAATCTTTTGAACTAAAACAGAAAGATAAAAATTCAACTCTTAATAAAAGAAAATTATATAATTTTTGAAAATTTCAGTCTTAACTTAATAATGAAAACATATCATTAATGAGACTGACAGTAGCAGTAGTAATTTTGCAGTAGCTGATAAAGAGTAATTGGTGGTGGTGACCAGTGGTCTTGAATTAATTCAGATCAAAATTTGTTGGTCTTGGTGGTAAGCACCTACAACAGCGGTTCAATGGTTGAGGTTCAAATTCTTCCGGTACTAATATACTAATAATTAGTTAAAATAATAATAATAATAATAATTCAGGACCCTGGCAGCAAAGGCTTTGGATTGATGATGAGTTCCTGTCCCAGCTCCCTCACCTCAATCAGGCAAATATTTTTTTGGTTATTTATATATATGTAACGTTTACATCTTGAAAATGAGGCAAATATTTTTTAGCCATTTATATGTAATGTTTACATCTCCACATAGGCACACACACTGTTTCAGGATTAGCTGTATTTTTCTTGCTGAAGGGTCTGGTTCCAGTCTGGTCCATTTCTGAGAAATTAAAACAGGCCCGTTTTGCTATTCGATTAGCAATCGACAGAATATAAAAACCATCAACCAATAGGAGCGATGGACCAGCTGTTGATATGTTTGTGTATATATGAATAGGATTAGATTGAACATAACAGCACAGATGCAGATGTGGGACATGTGACTCCATATATTACACAGTATGCACCATCAACCTCATCAATCTCTGTCCTCTTCTTTGTTTATGTATAGTACAGAGAAATGTTTGTGTCCACTGCCTACTCCCTATTACACTACACCATTGTTTATACGTCAATATGGCTGGTTTCTGCTGTCTAATTGCACAGTTTTAATATAATCATAGAAGGAATAATGTGTGGGTTTAGCCCTTGGACTTTACAGGTTTAACTGTTTCACTTTCTTTTCTACTTCGAAGGCTGTTTATGAGATATATATATATATATATATATATATATATGTAAGTTATTTATTTCTTTTGTATTTGATGCTTCCAATATCCGGTAGTCACATAGACTTCAATTATTTCAAGTCAAACCCGATGAACACTATGAAAATAACAAAATTCTTTCACCATATGTTTTTTAATATGTATGAAAATATGAGCCGAGTTCAAAATTTATTTAAAAAATTCAAAATTTTTATGTTTGAGTGAATAAATATTGATAAAAAGATAACTTTCATAAATTGAAATTTGAGAAATAAAATTTGAAGACAAGGCTAATATTTGTGCAGCAACAACTTACAACTCATTTTATATGTATAATGTATGTAATGCACTAAGAACAGTCCTGCACTGCGTCATGATGCATCCTCTTAGATAAGGATACAGGAAAACCGAATTAAAATCTGCAGAGCAACGCATGTGTGCTCTCTTAAGAGCCCACATAGCTAGATTTTCCATGGCATGACCATCTTTACAAGGCTTGGCTAACATTTGCCGATGTGCTTAACTTTGGCATGCCAGTGGGGGCAGGAATTAATGTACCAGGAACAACATAAGATTGCTCACCATGGACCCCCAAGTTAATGTTGGTAGTAAATGGCGAACAATATAATCAATGATTAACTAAAAACATTATCGAGTGGGACTGGCACATGTATCCTGTCATTTGAATAGATCGCATCATGGGTCGCGGGAAAGAGCACGGGCTTGCTGCATCCATTTAAGTAACAGGAAAAATCTTAGCATCCCATTCAATTATGACTAAAAAGCGTGTGATACGTCCTCTCATTTTCACTTGTTTTTCTTTGGATGCTTGAGCTAGAGAACTGGTTTGTCTTGATGGAAATACACAGATAGATCAACTCAGGGTTGCTTCAGAGAAACCATCACTGACAACACTTGTCAATTGCCAACCAAGAGTTGTGTCGTTGGACTGTAGATAGATGTATCCCACAGCATTATTGGTGGAATCCATCCAGGGAATGGTTCGAAAAAATTACAATAACAGAAGCAACAAAAAAACATAAACAGATAAATCAGTTGACCAACTAATTGGAGACTCATGACAGCTTGAAGACTATTAATCACTATATAATTAATAGAGTACGGGGCCAAACCGCACTTGCATAAGCCTTGTCATGGAATCCAGTACCAGCACAGCCGATGGGCAAATAAAAGTGGCTGGCTCCCAGACAGAGCCCATATACATGGGCTAGCTCTTGTAGAGGCTCGATCAACATATCCCCACCTTTTTGGGGTATGACCGTATTTATGAAAGTTGACCAAACGAATCGATAAAAGCCTACTGTCGCTAAAAGAAACGACAGTATAATTTGGGAGTAATTTTATTAGGCCGATTTACAAACTATTCAGAATTAATTTGAAATCGACTTGATTATTGAGCTCGTGTTCAAGCTCAAGTCATTTGAATAGAATGTCAAGTTTATTTTTTTTATGGAAAAGAGACTATCAAGTTGAATTTGCAAGTTTAATTAAGGTTAATTAAATTTGTGCACATTTATCATTTTTTTTATATAATTATAAAAATATCTTATTAAATCGAGTTGAGTTCAAATTTTAAAAATGAAATTAGATTGAATTCAAGTTAAAATTTCAAATTTCAAATTTTAGAATGGAATCAAACTCGAGTCTTCGACAATATTGACACGACTTAATTATACCTTAAGAACAGTGGCAGTCTCTTCCATTAATGAATTCAACAGAAACCAAGCGCATAAAAGATAAGTCAAAGGACACATATTCGCAAAGAAAACAAGCCTCTATATTGAAATGATTTTAGTAATTACAATACAATTAGTTTCCCAAATACATGCGCATAAAGACCACAACACATAGACACACGGATCAAACTCACCTTATTCATGCCTCTAGTTTAGCTTAGAAAAACGAATTGCTCCAAAGACACAAGATAAATGTGATTGGCTTACACAAGATGAATGAATTCAAGAATCCCATTTATGGGACCTGTACTTGGAGAACTACATTGAAGATTACAATGGTGTTAACAGAGATTTTTTTCCTTTTATTTAATTTTGAGGAGTGAAGAATTAAGTGGCTTTAGAATGGAGCTTACTTCTGGCTGGTTTTGGCGCGAAGCTTTTGTTCCAACACTGCTACTTCTGTCTCAAGGCTGAACATTCGGTTAAGAGCATGCATATTCTCAAGTGTCTCACTTAGGGTTCGGCTGTCACTTCCATCGCATCTAAGGTGCTGCATTGGACCGTGAAGGAGTTTGTTAACTATGCCACGGCTAAGATCATCAACAGCTCTCCTTGTTTTCTTTGGGATATCCTCACCCATTTTTGAAAGGCATTTATCTAGCTCAGCAACTCTGATTCTCTCAGCATAAGCTCTCAATTTCTTAATCGTAGGAACAGTTTCCAATGAGTCCCTCCAAGCTTCAAATTGTTTCGATTCCTCAGTAATAATTGCCTGAGCTTCCATTGCTTTTCTGAGGCGATCTTCTTTGTTAGCAGCCACAACCTCCTTGAGATCATCAACATTGTAAACTCGTGCATTTTCAACATCATTGACACATGAGCCCACATTCCTTGGAACAGATATATCTACAAATAGCCTCAGACCACCAACCTCTGAACTAACAGAGGGAAGATCTATAACATGTTCTTTTAAAAATAATGGGGTTTCTGATGCTGTGCTAGTAAAAATCACGTCAGCTTCAGCAGCACAACTTAGCATCTCATCCAGGGGTTCGTAAATAATCTCAACATCCTTAATCTCCTCACGGATAGCGGCAACTCTTTCCTCAGATCTGTTAACAACCACCATCTTTGTGCAACCCTTTGCCACCAAGTGTTTGATCACAAGTTTCCCCATCTTGCCAGCTCCAATGACCAACATTCTGGCAGTAGCATGCGAAGATTCAGGAAGCTTCATCAAAGCAAGTTCAACAGCTGCAGAGCTTACGGACACAGCGCCGGCTGCAATATTTGTCTCTGTCCTAACACGCTTCCCGACAGAGATTGCATGTTTAAACAGGCCACTAATGTTCCTCCCAAAGCCAACAACTCCCTGGCCAACTTTTACAACTTGTTTAACCTGAGCAAGAATTTGACCTTCCCCCAGAACAAGAGAATCAAGACCTGCAGATACTTCAAAGAGATGCTGTGTAGCATCATTGTTGTACAGCAAAAACTGGTGCTCACAAATTTCTGTACCAGGGACGCCACTTGTCTGTCAAGAGAAGAAAAAACAGTTTAGCAACCAAAATCAAAACGATAAAACTGATTTCAATTCATTGGACAACCCCTGAGAGTGCCCTTTGAAGAAATAAGAGCTGCATGCATAAAGAGTAGGGGCAATTTCTCTTTTGAAAACAATGAATGAATAAAAATCTTTTGGTACCAGTAATCTCTCAGGATGGTTCATCCAATTTAAGTTCCTGAAAGATCATCTACCCAAACACCTTTTATTTATGATTTCCAGACTATCCCTAGGTTGTTTTGATAAGAAGAAAGATTTTGCATTATACGGCTGAAGTGAAGTAAGCGTAGAAAGGTTTCCTAGAAGCCAAAACAGGACCAAACATAAGAAATCAGTAATCACCTTTGACATCCATTCAGTAACTTCTTTGACTCCACGATGCTGAGATAGGGCCACAACATATATCTCCATTCTATTGCAAGTGCTAAGAACCGCAGCCTCTTCTATATGATTTAAACTACACAGCTCCCCAATAGCTCGAGGCCATTCAGCTTCTGGAATGGCAAGTTTTTCTCGCATTTCAACTGGTGCAGTATGAACACTAAGCCCAATTACTACAATACTAGCCCTTTCCTTTGTATATCCTGATGGAGATTTTGAAAAGAAAAACATCATTAGGATATGTTCTCCAACATATGCAAATCAAGCAACATTTTACCAATCTTCAACTATTTCCAATATCCATTTATGCAAATTAGGGAAAACCATTAACACAGATTGTAATTTCTTAAAATGTTTAACCACACTAAATGCAGTAGATCTGTTTTTGGCATAGTTTGATTTTAAACTCCAACCTTTCAATCAATTTTCCTTACATATTACATTAAGAAAAAGAGGGGGAAAAAAAACTATCCCAATTATAAAATGAACAATCCCAAAATCAGAATCAACCATTGTCCTAAAAATAATCAAATATGGTTGGAACCAACACTCGGAGACTAATAATGCTTTAAGAAACAGCTTAAGCAAATACATTAACAGAATCGGTATCCAAAAATGAAATTTTCGAGACTAATAACAAATAATAATATAAAGAACTGTAATGTAGAATGGAAGGACTCACTATCAGCAGCAGAGGTCTTGAGCTGTTCAAGAGCAGACAGACTGGAAACCTTAGCTGGATCAATATTAGAGTCGGTTTCAACAGGGGAATCCGTTGAAGCAGCAACCTCACATTTCACACCTCCTCTCTGCAATAAAATCCTTCTATAATGGCTATTGTTTCGAGTGGGCTTGCAGAAAAATCGAATCTTTGGAACCGAAACCAATTGGGTTCTCAGAGAGGCAGAGGACCCAGAAGGTGAAGAAGAAGAAGCTGAAGAATTCAGCGACAATAAAGTCTCCATCTTTGCACCAGACAAAGTGGTAGCAAAACCGCTCGAAACAGCCATTAATTGAAGAAAAAATTGCACACCCAAATGCTAAAACCTTGAGGAGAGAATTGGGTGTTCAACGAATTCCGAGTTTGTGGAATTGGGGCGTGTGGTTAGTTCCACCGAAATGTTGGAATTGGAAATGGAGTGGGTACAGTACAATACAAAAAAGGGTATTGACTTCCTCTATTGGAGGCTGTAAAGGGTCCAAATTGACGAAAATTAATAAAAAGTTGTGTATTATAATTGGAGAATAAAGATTGGGATTTTCTCTTTGAGGCTTTGTGAAATCTGATTGGCTGGTGTTGTGCACGTTTTATCCACACTCATTCTTCTTCTACCATCTCTTCACTCTTCTTCTATCATCTCTTCACTCACTGTTTATACTTCAGCTTGTCCTGAACCATCCCCTGTTGTCGACCCTACTTGATTTTTTTCGGTCTTTCTTAATCTCCTAATCATGGGCCACTAGCCTCTCTCACAATCAATGTTTATTATCATTTTCACTTTGATTTGGATTACAATTTTAATCTCATAATCTTACAAGTTTAAATAAACAAAACTTAACTCATCATCCTAATTTTTTTATAGTATTGATATTTTCTTTTTAGTATAATTCTTTTAGATTTTTAGTAATTATAAAAGTTTTGATTAATGCATATCAGATCGAGTTTAAATGGATTTAATAAAAATATAATATTTTTCAGTATTTATTTTCTTATATACAAAATTTAGATTTAAAATTAATTTCTTAAAAAAAATTAAATTTATTGTTAAGTTGATTTTATGGGAGTGTTTGCTTTAATAACAATCCAAGCATTTGTTTTTGTCTTGGCTTAAAGAAATTACAACAGGATTAATAGCTTACTACTATGTATTGCAAATCTTACTAAAATCAAAGGATAGCATCAGCCAATGACATATGCACCATCAGTTGGTTTAAGGTTGAGACTTTTAATCTTTAACAACGTCAGGATTTAATTTTTATTTTTCTGTTAATACTAATAATTAACAATCGTAATTCTATGGGTGTATGTGGATTATGGTTAAAAAATAGAGTGTAATAATTATATGTATAACTTTTAAAGGAGTATTAGTTATATGTGTAATGATTAAACTGTTAATTTTATTTGAAAAATCAAGAGTAATTGATAAATTGTAATATGATATTTTTTAAGAAAAAATTATATAGTTCATATATTTATTATTAAATATTTAAAAATTATAAAAATAAATAAATAACCATTTAAAATGTTAAATATTTATATAACTATTTAAATAATATATTCATATGCATTTTAAAAAATAACAAAATATTATAAAATTTAGATTTCATAAATAATAAAAATTGCAAAAAAAAAAAAAATTAGTGAAATCATCATAAAATAAAAATTTAAATTGATTTGTATATTTTTTATTGATTTGATTAGTAGCTTCTTAATAAAAAAAATTGAAGTGATTCGATGAAGGTAGAAAAAAATTTTATAATGATCATGACATTTGATGAGTTGGAAGGCTAAACCAATAATATCAAGTCATCTAAGATTGATTAATGTATTATTAGGTTTTAGTTTTTATCACTTTAATTAAATATTTAATTCTTATTGATTTACCCTTCTAACTCATCATAGGTCAAAATCACTGTATAATATCTCTACTTTTAAAAACATGTATTTTTATTGTTACACGCCTTTAACTTACTCTCAATTAAGTTAATAAAAATATATTTAATCATTAAAAAATTTAAATGTTAACTACGAACTTTTAAATGTTACTAAATAAAGATAAATAAGATTAATGTATTACAGAAGTAATATTTAACTCCTTTAAATTCTATCCAAACACACCCAACAGATAATTACAAGCATCTTAAAAAAAAAAAGGACAGCATCAAAGTATCAAACTACCAATATTCCAATGATTACTAAAATTTGAAAATTTTAAAGTAAATAAATTGAGGAAAAAAGAAAAACATATGGAAGTGATCACAACCCAAGAGAGAGGAGACATGATGGCACCCTTTTGTCCATTGGATTTACATGAAATCACATCCAATGGTGTGGGTATGTTATTGTGTTAGCTACATGTGATATTGCAAAATCTAAAGAAAGTGATAAGGTAGAAAGAGGGTAAGGGACTTCAAAGTTGTGACTGAAATTGATTTCTAAGATTTCAGTCTCTTTTTGCCACATATTTCATGCAAAAGTCGTGGACATAAGCTATGCTTACATTTTTAGGATATGGAGCTACACAGGTCTTGTCCTATTCGTAATTTTAGCTATTGTTTCTTCACTACATATACATTGATTTGTAGAATTGAAAAAAAAAAAATCATCCGATTAAAAGATTATTCTCTTAGTAACATATATATTTGTCTTAAATTAATTGTTAATAAATTTTTAATACTCTTATGATTTTGTCTGAGTCTAATCGAATTACTAAGAGTGTGTTTGAAATAAATTATAAAATTTTGTGTAATTCATTTTTAATTTCAAATAATGTGTATTTAGTTTAAATAAATATATTGTAGATTGTTGGAATTTTCAGATGAATTCTATATGTTTTAAGTTTATATTTATAAATAACTAAAATACCCCTAATTATTTTTATTTTCAAAAATATCATTCTATTTAAAATGGAATTTTTTGATCAAAATTAAAAATTAAGTTGAATTCTAAATTTATACTAAACATAATATAACAAATATGAAGTCCATTCATAAATTATTTATTTGAACCAAATACACTTTATTAATAAAAATTTATTCAAAAATGAATTTTATTTAGAATTTATTTAGAAATGAAATGAATTTTTTTGATGGAATTGTCAAACATAATGTAAGAGTTTATAGTAAATTCTAAATTCCAGTTTAACGAATGATAAACATCACACATCATCAATTAAAATGCAATATATTTTAAATTTTCATAGTAATTGATTATGTGGTAAAATTAAAATAAATTATTTTTCTTTACATGTGATGAGCATCAAAATTTATGATAAAATTAAAAGTTTAATATGTAGGTACTAAGCAAGTTGTCTCAGCTTTGATCTAACTTTTTATTATTACAAGTAGGCTAAATTAAGTAGAACAAATTAACAATCAAGCCCGACAGTCTTGCCTTAATGCCCACGAATATTGTACAAGGATGCCTGTAAGATAATCGGTTTCAGCTAAATTCAGTGTTCTTGCGACCTGTGTATAGCCACTAGAGAATTAAGAACACACGTCAAACCGATTGTTGTCCCTGAAAGATGTTTTAAACTTGAATTTTTTTTTAATCTCGTACAAAAGGATTACCAGATGGGGAAATGTTTAGCTTAAATCTATGATCTTTTCATTTTTAGTACATGATTAAGGTGCATTCCAAGATATCTTGATTCGTGATCTTACCTTACCTGCTGGTTGCTGCCTGCACCCATCCATTTCTAATAGGGAGAATATGATTATGATATGAGTTAAAACCTAGTACACGTGAAGAATGCACTCTACAATTAATGGATTAATATAGTTTAAATATTTACTTACATTTCTTTGAAGTCAACATTGTTTTTTTCTTCTTTAACAACTGAAAAGTTAAATGTGAGGAAAAATTAAATCCGTAATTTCAATTTTATAGTGTTAATCATTTTAGTCACTAGGCTATAAAAAGAGGATGAAGTCAATATTGTTACGTTGAGACAATTAATAATTTTTTTTTTGTGTTATTGTATTTTTTCTTCCACAAATCTGGTGTGTTTTTGAGTTTATCATTATTTGTATAATTAATTATTTGATGAATTCTATCAATTAGAATATGTATAGATGATTTATAGAGCTATTTTTTTATATTAATTCTTCATATCATTAATCTAGTAAAATTTATTTTTGAAAATATAATTTCTAAAATATTAAAATACATTTGTCAATAATTAAATATTAAATTGGGTGGTGTGAGAATCAATAACCGTTGCAGTTAGTTAATAAATGATTGTTTTTTCGTAGACATGATATATGTAATTATATTAAATTAATTGTTAGAAAATTTTTTATGTCATTATAATTATGCTCCAATCAAATTAAATTAGTTATAATTTAGTGAATTTGAATATCAGTAATTAAAATAAAAAAAATTAATATACAAAATTGGTGAATGATGCTCTTAAGGTCTGACTACTTAAAAAATCTTAAACTTTACAATTTCAATAGTTTTAGCACCTTCTTCAATATATACTTAAAAAATCTTCAACCATACACATTTTAACAAATTTAATAAAAAAATCACAAACTTCACACCTTTTAATAATTTTAATATGTTCTTTTAAAATTTATCAACAAAAAAATTATATTTCAATATTAAACTATATTTATTTCCTTTTAATTTAAAAAAAAATTAATGAGTTATCAAAATTTTTTTACTTAAAATATACTATTTTAAAATAAAAGAATATAGCATTTTAGTTTGTTATATAAGTTTACAATTTTTTATGACACTGAATTATCTTTTTTATTTTAAAATTGAAAACTTTATACCTTTTAATAATTCTAATAGGTTTTTAATTAAAATTTTCATTTTAGTGTCATATAAGTAATTGTAAATTTATAACAAATTAAAATATTATTTTTTGTTTTTAAAATGGTATATTCTAAGAAGAAAATATTTGCTAACTCATTAAATTCTTCTTCTTTTTAATTAAAAGAACTTTGGTATCATATCAACATTAAACACTACAACATTTTATAAAATGTTAAAACTTGATTGAATAAATGTAATTTCATATTGACATAATTACCCAAAAAATCATGAATTTTTTATGAGTTTTAACAATTTATTTTGACAAAATTTTAGAAGAATATGTTAAAATCGTTAAAAATTGTAAGTTTATAATTTTTTTTTATAAATATTAAAATTATTGAAAAGATGTAAAATTTAGAATTTTTTAAGTAAAAATTAAAAAAATATATTAAAATTGTTAAAATTGGTAAAGTTTATTAAGTAATTAGGTCTCCTTTGCTTTTGGTACAAAAAGGTGCCCACCATGAAACTGTATGATCCAGTTTTGATGAGGCTGAATAGGCCCAAAATCTTGCTAACTTGGGCTTTTCGTATGATTTGAGGAAGAATTGGAACTCCACTTCACATTGTATTCTCAGCAGTGGCCATGTTGTGCTATTTATTTTTTTATTTTTTTTGAAAAACTAGGACGATGACAGGGTATCGAATTCATGACTTCATTTTATAATATCCATCAACTGAACAACTATACTATAAAAGGAGGACTGTGGTATATTTATCTTATATTATTTTTTGCTGCTTTCTGAAATTTGGTGCTGCTCCCACCAGCTGCCATCTACAGCAGCAATGGCAATGTAGTCCCCGGCCTTCACTTACATCGAAGTCAATTCACAATTCCACTTCTAATATCTCTACCACATATTCAGGTTCCGCCCAATTATGCCTTTAGTGCACCCACCCACTACCTCCATTTTCCATTGAATTGATCCATTCCCTTTAACCACATCACATGCATGTCAAGACCATTTCCTTTTCTACATTATCCTCCTCTTGAATATTGATCCTTTGGAATAAAGACCTCTACGAGACTCGTGTCGGCAATAATTAAAGTCTACACTTATATGTGATAACTAGTAGTTTGAATAGTTTTCAATTAAAATGATGACCAGGAGACGAAGATTGAAAAATATTGAAGCATGGCAGGTCAAAAATTGAATTTTTGTAAGCTGTCCGTATGATATTATTGTATTGATGGGAAGAACATGCATGATTTGGCTGCGAAGAATTAAGGGAAAAAATGTATGTACGTGTATGTGTGTGGATCCAACGTGGATTGCTAAGCCTACCCAAAATCTCTGATCTGGTCTGCTACGAAATTTCTTAAAAACATGCTGAAAGTGCGCTGGCTTTTCTTTACCATTACAATTTAATTTAACCAATCATAATTATATTTTCAGTTGAAAAGAAAGAGAGATCATAATATTATATTCTCTAGCGGAGTCATCGGTTAGTGCTTTGCTTAATTTGCTCAATTTTTTGTGTGATGCTGTTGTTTTCACGTATATATCATTTTATGCACTATTTTTTTATTTGTACCATTAATATTTAAAATTTATTGAATTTTAACTAATTCAGTTCGATTAAAATAATACCATAAAGATGGTAAAGATTTCTAACAACTAATTTAATGTAGTTACATACATTAGAATTCTAATACAAAATCTCCCCTAAATGAAAATAATTTCTGCTAATTGATCCGACCGTTGTTCCGTTTGTATACTTTACCACCTTATACAAAAGTTTACCAATTAGTGGCGGCAACGTGGTCTTGGTGGGCAAACTTTACCAACAAAAAAAAAAATTCAACTGAAAATCTTCTCTTAATCTCCCAAAGGATTCTATACAACATAAAGATAAATTAATTCCAATGGAATCATTTGCAGGTGTATTTAATTATAATTTCAACCTTTACTTATCAAAATATTACTATATAATTACAATAATAATAATAACAATAACACTTGTCAATTTGGGATGGTCTGATTGATATTTTTAGTTATAAATCTCAAGTTTAAATCTTTATGACCGCCATCCATCCGCTCTGGTGTAGCGGCCTACCATCTGTTTGGCCTCTACTGGACTTAAAATAATACTAATGTCAGCACCTTAACTTGAGTCAAACCGTCATTGGAGCCATTCCATAGGTTATAGTTAGCGTTAACATTCAAATGCTGACTCTTACTATTATATACCATCTTATCGTAACGTGCCAAACAATAAACTTTACTATGAGATAGAACCTTTGTTTTTGGTTGTTGTTTTTGACCATATGAAATACCTAATTACCAACAAAATTCTGAAAGGTGGTTGTTGTGTTTGAAAGATTACTTTTTGAAAAAAAAAATGAAAATGAGGTTTGGAAATTGCAATTATAGAGGATACCATAGCAGATCAATTTATATATACTTGACTATATACCACAATTCCATGCAAGTGGCAAAACTAGCCGGCCCCTTTAAATTAAATGTGTTGTTCATAAAATAGTTTTTTTTTTCTAAAAAAAACAATCCACTAATATTGTTTTCCATGTATGATGTTACATTAAATTTGTTTCTTTAAAGGTAAATATGAATCTTTTTATATTATATGAACATAATAATCTTAATCATCGAAAACATTGAAACTTAATAAAAATAAATAAAATAAATCTTAGAAAAATATGAATGATTATTAAATAAATGATGTATATACCATTTAATTTAAATAAACAGTTAAAACTATGTAAAAATAATTAGCATAGAAAGATATTAATCCAACTCTTTTAATCAGAGAGAAAATGGTCTAGTGACAATTTTTTTTTAAGAGTAGTATAAAATTTAAGGTTTAAATTTGTAAAGTTATTTTCTTATTGTACGGTAAATTAATTTTAAAATTATTTGACTTCCCTTGCCCTGAATATTGAAAATTTTAAAATAGAGAAATTAAGGCTCTATCCTTTTGAGATTTGACTTTGTGGTAATTGGTGTACGGCAATGACGGTGGCCTTATGTTGTTCTGACAACCAAAAAGTTTTCTCAATATTATATCTGCCCCTTCGTAATTTTTAAACAAACAACAACAAAAAGTCTGCACACAAAGATGAAAATTGAAAAGTTGAAAGTCATTAGAGTTACTCTTATATTAACATTATGGGTAAAAATAATTAATCGTAACTAACAACAAAGAACTAGACTCTAAAACATCAAACTAGACCATATGATCTTAAAAGATTTTACAGGAATCAAAAATAGAGTACACGTTCATCATTAAACTGGACCCAAACGGACCAGCAGCTTCAGATCAACAGCTCATTGGTTGGAGAAGCCAGCCCCTCTTCTAATTCTTCAGGCACAAATTCCTTTTGCTTTGAAAGCTGCTTCATATGAGGTTGAACTTAGCATCAAGCTCGACAATGAATATATCTGAATTGTTAAAAATCTTCTTAGATTGAGATTCGTCAAACCAAAATATCACTATAATATCATCAAAATATAAGATAAATGAGATATACCCACATAAACTTGAGTATTTTAATTCATATTTGGTTTATTTATGCGCAGAAGAAAAAAAAATAGTATTTGAATGATTTTATGGTCAGAAAGGCAAAAAAATTATTCAAACCCAGTTACTATAATAAGAATAAGATGATGAACAGTTGCTAAAGATAGAGAGAAAAAACCGTATAATATCAAACCTAGTGACCTAGTGACCTCAAACCTAGTGACCTCAGTCACTTAATTACATTTTTTTTACACAAGCAAATGTTAGTAGGTTAGTTTTTTTGTTAGAGGAAAGGGGAGTTGATGGAGTTTAAATACACATGAATTGCACCATTTTGGTGAGTGCTTACCACCGAGACCAAAAAGTCTCGGTGTCACTTAATAACATTTATTTTCTCATTTTGAATCCATAAAATTTTATTATATATGTCATTTTTTAAATTAGTTCCAACATAATTAGTTATTAGCTAATTCCTACTTCATCTTATTATTATTGCTGCTGATGGTGCTAAAAGGACAAATTTGTAAATGTAAACAAGCAGTGAAAATTGGAAATTTTTTTAGTTTAAATCAGAGCTATACAGAATTTGTTGAGTATTTTAATCTAATTTGATTTGAAGAAAATTGTAAATGTGGCAAAAAAAATTTTAATAACTAATTTAATGTGATTATATATTTCAAAATTCTAATTTAAAACAAATAAAATATCTCAATAATTAATTTAATACAATTTTATACACTAAACTCAAATTTAAATATTTAAAAACATCCCTCTCAACTTATCACAACTTTTGACAGTTCTGTATTGGGAATTTGGATGCGTATAAAGTTCTGCATTTGTTGACTTGTTCTAAGCTCTAACTAAGTATACTTCCAGGCCTCAATTAAAAAATCTCTCACCTCTTCTTCTTCTTCTATTTATTTATTTTTCCCACAATCGTTTACTTTCTTTTTTTCATTGTCTTTCTGTTTTTTTTAGAAAAAACTCATTGGGTGATTCTCAAATTGTCGTAGTTTATTTTATTGAGCTCCTATATATTTATTATGTTTTAAAAGACTCTTAAACATTTACTTGATATAACATCGAACTCTTAAATATTTATTTGATACAATATCGAATCTTTAAATATTAATTTTACTTTCTCTCTTTCTATCAAAAAAAAATGATTTGATATTGTATCAAATAAATATTTAAGGATGTTTTAAAATATAATAAATATATTGAAGTTCAATAAAATAAACTATATAAATTCGAGTGACACATGAATTCTTCCTTTTTTAAATAAATTAAGTTTCAAAATTTTAATTTTAAAAAAAATTTCAGTATTATCAAGATAAGTCATTTC
Organism: Mallotus repandus; assembly: GCA_949671775.1. Classification (NCBI taxonomy): domain Eukaryota; kingdom Viridiplantae; phylum Streptophyta; class Magnoliopsida; order Malpighiales; family Euphorbiaceae; genus Mallotus; species Mallotus repandus. Next base: position 15,809 of record CATIWM010596395.1, on the reverse strand, counting down.
CTTTTTCGTCTGTTCATTTCAGTAAAAACAGGTGAAGTTACAGTGTTACACTATTCTTGGTCATTTTTATTCTTTTTTTTTTTCTTTTTAAGTAGAAGACTCGAGCTTCTTATTTCTTTCTTAGCACTCTTTTAGTTGAAGGAGGCTTTGACATACACAAAAAGTTAATAAAACTTCAATCAGATATTTCTATTTTTAACCAACATTCATACTTTCAAACTCGTAATCTCAAAATCAAAAAATTTAATTCATCTCTATTTATTTTCTTAAAAGCATTTTCATAAAAAAAAAAAACTAACCTTTTTATTTTTTTAATTTCAATAGAGGCTCAGTGAGTGGTAAATTACACAAGGTGTAATAATTCTTTTAACATTCACTATAAAAATAATAATTGATAGATGATGGTCGTAAAAATCTGAAATTGAGACCTTTATAATTATTACAAGTAAAACTATCAATCAGACCATTGCTGATTAGTATTTCTAATCAGAAATGTTAATTTCATACACTATAAAATGGATTAATTTGTTAAATGGGATGTGAAACTTCAAATAAATGGATATAAAAAAGCCAGTCAACTATATTTTGACGAAAACTATCGGAAGAAAAATGTTAACCACAGTAAATGAAAAAATTTGGAATAGTAATAATCCTGTAATTTGTCAACCATAATTTATCAAGATACGGATAAAAGAGGCAGAGATTTGACAATTTTTTTTGAGTAGTGAAGGTAGAGACTTGACTTTTTTTTTCTCTTTTTAATTTCATACTAGATTTAGTATCAGTAGAACGGAAAGAGATTCAATTATTTATCAGTGATTAATATTTAAAAATTATTTTTTATGAGTCACCTTTAAAGGTGGATCTCATAAAACCTAGTGAAAATCTCTTTGTTCCAAACAGTATAGACTTTTGTGGCTTGGGCTGAACATTAAGTGCAGAGACTTGACTTGCTAGCAGATATGTGTATGTAATAGATGATAAAATATTGGTAGTGTTCACAAAAACCTTGTGACTTGTGAAATGAGATTGGATTGAGATCAGATGACATGACACTTAAAAGCAACAAAACAAAAACATGAACACAGAACAATGTATGAAGCAAAGCAAATGCAAACATGTCAAGCACTGCCATTCCTTATCTGGTACTCTTTTTCTATCCAGTACGTGGGAAACCTATGAGTTTGTGCCTGTTATTATTAATTCGTACCCCAATCATTTTTTTTTTCTCAAAAAATTATATGTTTGCCATAAAAATGAATTATTATTAAAAAAATTCAACTCCAATCTACCTCATTGATATGCATAACTATTTACGCCTTATCCATTGTTAATTTAAGGTTTGAAGGTGCATTTTGAATTTTCAATTGTACCTTTTTCAATTTTTAATCCGACTCGCGACAAGGTTTATTAAGAGAATTTTTTTTAAAAAAATTTAGTATCATATAAATTAAAACAAATATTATAATTTGCTTATTTTATTTATAAATATAAACTTATCTCTACTATCAAAAGCACATAAAGAGGTCACGTAAAGCTTTTAAGTAAACCGATCTGAAAATTAAATTGATTTGAATCGATTCAATTTTATTATTTTATATTTTTAAATTTATGAATCCAATTGAATACAACGAAATTTGAAACAATCGAAATTGAATAAACTTGTAATTTCCAATATCAATTTTATAAAGTAACTATTTGATTTTGGAAATAAATTTCATATTCGATGAAAGTAAGTGTTGAAAGAAAGTTTTATCCTCTTTAAATTCAGCCTACTTAAATTTTGAAACAGCAATAGTCATTGTTGCTACCGAATACTAAATATACATTAAAAAAAGAAATTACTATTGCCATGGTTATCTAAACCATAGTTAGGTTGAGGATTGCGATAGTTTATAGTCAAATGGAAATCCTTTATAAAGAGAGGCATTGGCGCTCATTGTCATGCATTCATTGCCATTCGCAAACAAACTCTCCTCTCTGTTCACCCCATTGCCATTCCTTCCGTGTACAATATACAAAGCCAAACAACCAAGAAACTTCCTTCTTAATTTCCTCCCTTAGGAGTTCTCTTTCTTCCTTTTTTAGGAGTTTTTGCATATTCGTGTCATACATATCCTTATCCTCATTAATTTACAAATACACTCATCCTCATCCAACTTTCTCAGCTGTTCAGCTCCTCCTCTGATCTGGTCTGGTCTGGTCTGCTCTCCCCTGCTCTGTTTCCATTATCCGATCGTTTCTTTTGGCTTTGTTTGTTAATTATTACGTACATCACATGACTTTTATAATTTGTGGTTTTTTATGCTTCTTGCAAAAAGATAGGTATATATGTACTGAAAGTGGTTGTTGTATATTGCAGAGCAAGATCAATCAAAGAAAAAAATAATGGCAGAGAATGGAGAGTTCAGTTTCAAAAGCAGCAACAGCGGACGCAACGGCTTGCCCAAGATTGTTACTCAAAAGAATGATGTCTGTCACGATGACAGTGGACCGACTGTGAAAGCGAAAACAATCGATGAGCTTCACTCTCTTCAAAGGAAGAAATCAGCACCCACCACACCCATCAAGGGCGGACCTCCATCGCCACTTTCAGAAGAGCAAAGACAGAAACAGCAGCTCCAATCTATCAGGTAATCAATTGGTGGCTTGATGGTAAAAAGATAAAATAATGCTTAAAAGTTAACTGTATGTATATTGTGTTGTATTGTGCAGTGCATCTTTGGCATCATTGACCCGAGAGACAGGGCCGAAGGTGGTGAGAGGGGACCCAGCAAGGAAGGCAGAAGGGCAGACGGTGTCGCACGTTTCACATCCTCAAATTTTTGCCCCAGCTATCAGTGTTAGTGATAGTTCTCTCAAGTTTACCCATATCCTCTACAACCTCTCTCCTGCTGGTAATTAATTAATTTTTTTGGTTTCATTTTTACTCACCCTTTTATTAAATCTTAGATTTCAATACTTTTCTTTTTGGGTATATAAGATTGTTAAAGGATCATAATAATTTTCTATTAAGAGAAGCAATTTTATTACTAAATTTTTTAATTGTTGGGCGGGTTGTGTATTTATCAAGGTTCAAGAGTTAAACCCTGAAACATCCTTAATTCAAGTTAAAGATTTAAAATGAATGAATAAACTTAAAGCTCAATTTTATGTCAATAATTGTTGGAATCAGCCCGGAAAGAATTATTTTTACTCAAATAACATCTTGAATTCTAGATGTACTATATGCAGTTATATTAAATTAAATTAGTTGTTGAGAGACATTTGTGATTTTTATGGTTTTATTTGAATCGAATCGGACCAATGAATTTTAAATAGCAATAATTAAAAAAAAAAAAAGAAAGCTCAATTTTGTCATATGGCTGGTATTTTATATAAAAAAAATAGTTATTAGTTTATTGATTTTACACGCATCATTAAAGTATTGTTTAAAATAATCTATCATTAATGTCAAAGTGATCAGTTTTTAAAATATAATTTAATCAAAACTTCAACTTCCCAATTTCACAACCTGTGCATGTATTGTATTGTAGAACTGTATGAGCAAGCTATAAAGTACGAGAAGGGTTCATTTATAACAGCAACTGGAGCATTAGCTACGCTTTCTGGGGCAAAGACTGGCAGATCTCCAAGAGATAAGCGTGTTGTTAAGGACTCTACCACTGAACATGAACTTTGGTGGGGAAAGTAAGTCCTGTACCACTTCTTGTCTTAGACTTGAATTTTAGCATCCTAAAATTGGTGGGAGCCAAATCTGTATTGAGTTAAAGCTTGCATTATCAATTTCTTTTGCAGGGGCTCGCCTAACATTGAAATGGACGAGCATACTTTCTTGGTCAATAGAGAAAGAGCTGTTGATTACTTGAACTCGTTAGACAAGGTATGCATTTTGATTACCTTCTAATCTATCTTTAGAGCTTTTGACGTTGAACATTTCTTTTATTTATATGACTTAGATCAAAATTTGAACACGAGACCTCAATTCTAAGAACGATTTTCATACTAATAATTTATAATAATATTGAGAAAATAAAATTGATCACCTTGCTTATAAGTTACAACTTCATCTTAATTAATTAGTTCATAGCCTTGGGTTAAGAAGATGTTGATTTTTGGAAATAATAACTTAAATATGCTATCCGATTTTAGCATGATGTGGCTCTCGTCTATTCCCACATCTGTGGGACTGTGGCCACTTCGGTTATTTTTGCATTTTTCTGTTTAGTGGGCTTGAGAAAGATACCCATCTTTATCCAACGTTTTGTCACTGCACAAGAGCGTTATAACCACCTTACGGCCATAACCCATTTGCTGTCAAGGTCCCAAAGTTAATGATGTAAGCTTGGTATGCGTACTCCACCACAAGCATAATGAGAACGATAGATATTTTTTCTAGATTCATCATAGTTAACATGTTATAAAGATTAGCTCTTTCACTGTGAATGAGGAAGTAGTGAACTGAAGAAGCTACTTTTATATTTTGTTATATTTTATCAAATTAATTTTTACTTAATTTGAAAAGATAAAATTATTTCTTGTTTTACAATTTACTGATATTCAAGTCATTTAATTTCTTTATTTAGTAAAAGTTAGCTCTTCAACAACGTAATCATTCAACTTTTGTGTCAAGTGATCCCAAAAAAGAGGACATGACATGACAGTATCCTATGTAGGACGTTTTAACAGAATTCCGGAACAGTCCATTTCTTTTTGTCGTTTCTCACATATATATATATACATGGCCAGCCTAGGATCGTGTTTATCATGTAGTGGCAGGCAATTGCATATATTTTGTCAATTTATTGAGGTGGGATTTTATTGTTAGGCGTGCCCCATCCATCCTTGGTTTCATTCACTTCAACTATAGGGTCCAAGCATTGTCATGACAGGTCACTCATGGATAATAGTTATGGTGGTGGTGGTGTCTTTGTACAGTAAGAACTGCTGTTATGTGGTTACAACTTGAGGGATTACTGAACAATTTTCATCGAAATGATATAACTGCATTAGAGCTTATGCTCTGGGTCCTAAATTCTGTTAATTCATTGAACTACCTTAGAATGATCTGTTCATTGATGAATTGAACTGTACCCATCTTTGATAACGAGTAATGAATTACCCATGTAAGTTAATCCAGCTTTCTAATTAATCGGAATAGAATCATTGAACATGATTCGAACCTCAGCGCTTGCCTAATGTTTGCATGTCTAAGCTGTCAAATTTTAATGCTATATAGCTCTCAGTCAAACCTACTCAATGTCTTTCCAAATTTGTAATGAAGTTGGATGATGACATTTGTAAATCTTCATTTCAGGTGTTTGTAAATGATCAATTTCTGAACTGGGATCCAGAGCACCGAATTAAAGTTCGTATTGTATCTGCCAGGGCTTACCATTCATTGTTCATGCACAACATGTAAGTACAAATGCCAAAGTACATAGCAGAAATTTTTATCAGAATTATTTGATCAAGAAACATAGGGGTCACAAATGTTTGCTAAAGTTTCACTTTCTTTCCTGAGTTTTGAACAAATGTTTATTCATATTTTTCCCATTTCATCAACATAGATCATTAATAAGCAAGAAAATTCAGTAGTTTTCCCTTTAAACAAAATTCAGTAGCTATATAAGAGGCCAAGTATAAACAGAGATGAAATAATGTGCGAGCTTAGTATATAACTGGGTGGGTTACAGGTGTATCCGACCCACTCTTGAAGAGCTGGAGGACTTTGGAACTCCGGACTTCACTATATACAATGCCGGGCAGTTCCCATGTAATCGTTACACCCACTACATGACTTCTTCCACTAGCATAGATGTCAATCTTGCTAGGAAAGAAATGGTTATCCTTGGCACTCAGTATGCTGGGGAAATGAAGAAAGGTCTATTCAGCGTTATGCATTATCTCATGCCTAAGCGTCAAATTCTCTCCCTTCACTCTGGCTGCAATATGGGAAAAGATGGGGATGTTGCCCTCTTTTTTGGATTGTCAGGTATAGTATCATTTGAATCATCACTCTGCAGTGTGGAGATCGATCAGCTGCCAACTGATATGTGCCTCTTACGATCTCTATTTGACACTCTTTATCTTTGTCAGAATATTGTTGCTGACAAGTTCTCTTAAATCCTGTTTATTATGTTTGTAATAGGTACTGGCAAGACTACTCTGTCTACTGATCACAATAGGTACTTAATTGGGGATGATGAACATTGCTGGAGTGAGAATGGTGTGTCGAACATTGAAGGTGGTTGCTATGCTAAGTGCGTTGATCTTTCGAGAGAGAAAGAGCCTGACATCTGGAATTCTATAAAGTTTGGAACTGGTAAGACTATGGTTCATCTTCAAAAATCTTGATTATGCAGTGAATCGAGTATTTGCTTAGTAACTTTCATTTAATGATGTTAAATGTGGTGGTAATAAGATTGATTATGCATTGCAGTGCTGGAGAACGTAGTGTTCGATGAGCATACTCGAGAAGTAGATTATTCAGACAAATCTGTCACAGGTGATAATGAATCTGCATACTTGGGCTGAGAAATCTTATTACCTGCCTATGTCAGAAAGAAATTACATTTTGATTAACCTATAGTTAAGTCCTACTTTATGCTTCTTTGATCAACAATCTTCTAATGGGCCAGACTCTAAAACAATTAACTGCATATTTCCTGTATAGATTAAGATTTGATCCTGACACTGAATCAATTTTTCGCTTCTTGTTGCAGAAAACACACGGGCAGCATATCCCATAGAGTACATTCCGAATGCTAAGATACCATGTGTGGGCCCCCATCCAAAGAATGTTATCCTTCTAGCTTGTGATGCTTTCGGAGTTCTCCCACCTGTGAGCAAGCTGAGCTTGGCACAGACCATGTACCACTTTATTAGTGGTTATACTGCTCTGGTACTTGCTAAACCTGTTGTGCCTTTAATACATAGTTTAGTAAATCTCCGCCAGGTTCAAGAGATTTTTCCAGGTGGTTAGTTAGCTAACCCAATTGCTTGAACAGGTGGCTGGTACAGAGGATGGTATTAAGGAGCCACAAGCAACATTTTCGGCTTGCTTTGGTGCAGCATTTATCATGCTGCATCCTACCAAATATGCAGCTATGTTGGCTGAAAAAATGCAGAAGCATGGAGCTACAGGATGGCTAGTCAATACTGGCTGGTCAGGTGGCAGCTACGGATCTGGAAAGCGTATGAAGTTGGCATACACTCGGAAAATTATTAACGCAATACATTCAGGTGAACTATTGAAGGCAAATTACAAGAAGACTGAAGTTTTTCGGCTCGAAATCCCAACTGAGATTGAGGGAGTGCCCTCAGAAATCTTGGATCCTGTTAACACTGTAAGTTGGCTTTCTTCTTCTTTCTTCAATTACTATTTCTGAATCAAACTTATATGTCATTCAATCGCTTTTGTTGAATTGCAGTGGCCGGACAAGAAAGCCTACGGTGATACACTATTGAAGCTGGCTGGCCTGTTCAGGAAAAATTTTGAGGTGTTTGCAAATTATAAGATTGGAAAAGACAACAAGCTGACAGAAGAGATTCTTGCAGCTGGTCCTATTTTCTAATCCGCTTCGGCTTGGAGAGGGATGTGAAGAAATAAGAAAAGGCTTGGCATCAACTTGATTTTCCTATTCCTGTAGCCTATAGTGTTATTTGGATTTTGAAGTTGCATTAAATATTAAGCAAGCATTTTCCAGTCCCCAATGGGGGTTACTGGGGACAGAATGTGGCTTAAAGACACTTTTTTTTTTTTGAAGATGTTGTGTAATTAATAATACCATTCCCATTTTATACATAAATCTCATGTCATACGAAAAAATGTTTGCAGCTAAAGACTAAAATCTTTAGTTCCTAAAAGTCTGAATTTCATGTATGAAATACACATACAATTAATCCGAATCCCTTGACCCTGAAACAGAAATATTCGTATAAATCAGCGGTTGTTCAGACATAAAAATGGAAAAGTGTAAACTGTGGGGCCTGATTACCGTCGTTTACCACAAAGATGCTATCAGGTTTTCTATGGACTTTCATTATAATATTAATATACTCTAGTCAATGCCTCCAGAGTCTGAAGTCTCCTAAAGCAGACAAATCCGGAAACAACTGTACTTCAATATCTTAGGAGGGGGTTGAGAGGAAATGAGCTGCATGATCTGATGTCAAGGGATTGCTGCAATAGTTGCTCTCGATCTCACTAGATCTAGCTCCATGGAATCTTTGATTGTATCACCCCTTGTACAGTTAGTCCTAAACAAGTTGACTAATCCAATTTTCAAGAAAATACAAAACTACGGAGGTTTCAAGAAGGAGATCAGAAAACTACAGGAGAAGCTTCCAATAATTCAAGCTGTGATTGAAGATATAGAGGAGAAACAGCACAAAGATAAGAAGATGAGGATTTGGCTGTCAAAGCTCAAAGATGTGGCATACGATGCTGATGACTTGTTGGATGAACTTAGCACTCAGATTTTACGAAGAACTTCCAAGAAAAATGTTCTAATGAGCCAACTTCCTCTTGAAGATCCTGTTGTTGATGAGCTACATGCACATTTCCTCAAAATGTCAAGCAATCTGAAAGAGATAAAGGAGAAGGTATGCTCTCTTACTCTTAAATCAGTTCCAAATTACTTCAGAATGTCAAGAAAGCTAAAAGAGATCAGGGAGAGAATAGATGATATAGCCAAAGAGATAGGTGACTTCCAGCTTAAGGAAGTTGCTGTGCATCGGCAGACTAATAATGGGGAGAGAAGAGAAACTGGACCTCACATAGATTTTTCAGGAGTTTGTGGAAGAAAACAGGATGTAGAAAATGTTGTCAGTATGTTGTTATCGCCCGACAATGATGTCTGGGTGATTCCGATCGTTGGCATTGGGGGCATGGGGAAAACTACACTTGCTCAATTAGTCTATAATGATGAGAGAGTGACGATGCATTTTGACTTGAAGATGTGGGTCTCAGTATATGATAACTTTAGTCCAAGGAAGACTATGTCTGCAATGTTGAACTATGTGACCCAGTGCCATTGTGATTCGGATTCGCAGATGGGTTTCCTGCAATTGCAATTAAAGGAGGCTTTGTCTGGAAGAAGATACCTGCTCGTGCTGGATGACGTGTGGAATGATGATCCAGATAGCTGGGATACTTTAAGGAATATATTAAGAGGTGGTGCAGATGGAAGTAAAGTTATCATTACTACTCGAAGCCAGAAAGTAGCATCCATAATGAGCAATGCTCCTCCATACAATTTACAAGGCCTGACCAAGTATGATTGTTGGCTGTTGTTTCGAAAGCGAGCCTTTGCCGATGGAGAAGAAGACGTTTTCCGAAATCTGATTCCCATTGGCAAACAGATAGTAGACAAGTGCAAAGGAGTGCCTTTGGCAGCCAAGGTTCTTGGAAGCTTAATGCAATTTAAAAGGGAGGAAAGTGAGTGGCTACGCGTTCAGGGGAGTGAACTATGGAATTTTGATGGAAGGGATAATAGAATACTATCTGTGCTGAAATTGAGTTTCAATCACTTGCCATCGCATCTAAAACGGTGCTTTGCATACTGTGCTGTGTTTCCAAAAACTTTTGGAATAAACAAGGACAAGCTGGTCAACCAATGGATTGCAGAAGGCCTAATTCAATTTTCTAGTTACTCGTATCCTGATTATCTGGAACCTACTCTGGAAGACATTGGCAACGACTATTTCAATGATTTACTGAGGATGTCCTTTTTTGAAGAAGCGAATGCATGTGATGGCAGCAGTGTAACCGAGTACAAAATGCACGATCTTATTCATGATCTTGCTAAATTTGTTGCTGGAAATGAGTTCATGACTGTAAGAAAGACTAATTGGCAAAGAAGTCTGGCACAAAGTTCCTCAATGCCAGCAGTTTTCCACGATTATGCAAAAGTTCGACATGCACTGGTTGAGTGGAATTTCACTTCTGACACCATTCCTGAATCCTTAAGTAGAGCAAAGAAATTGCGCACCCTCAACGTGCTGTCGCTTGGAGATGTATCCGAGAAAACAATCAGAAATTTGATTTGCAGCTTCAACTACCTTAGAACTCTGAATTTGAGTGGGTTTGGCATTGAAAGACTCCACAAATCCATTGGTGATTTGATATGCTTGAAATATCTTGATCTCTCCAGTACTCTAATAGAACAGCTGCCTGAAACTATTTGTCATCTCTACAAATTGCAGACACTTGATCTCTCAAGTTGCAATAATCTTCAGGAGTTACCCAGAGGAATGAGAAAGATGATGGACCTGAGACACCTAAATACAAAAGGTTGTTCCAGGCTCACTCATTTGCCTCCCTTAATTGGACAATTAGGGAATCTTCAGACCTTGCCGATATTTATAGTTGGCCAAACATTTGAAGACGACCTCTCCCAGCTGCTGCTTCTACATGATCTTCGGGGTGAGCTGAAAATCAAAAGGCTGGAGAATGTAACTGCAGATCATCTATTTTACATAGAGAGGATAACTTCATATTATCCATCTATGCTGACTCGGGTGGAATGTATGCAGATTTACTCATTAGGACTGTCATGGGGCGATGTTGATGACGGAAAATTGAATCCTTATGTGCAAGGACAAAGTAGACAAGCAACTCGTGGTAGTAGTGCTGATGCAGAGGCTGTAATTAGTTTATTGCAGCCAAATTGCAGCATAAAAATGCTGTCCATAAATGGATATCAGGGAACTCATTTTCCTGGTTGGATGAATGCAGCAACGCTCAGCAATCTAACTAAATTTGAGTTAATCAACTGCCTGAAATGTGAATTTCTCCCACCATTAGGAGAATTGCCAGTTCTTAGGGTTCTCCACATCCGACGAATGGATTCTGTGCTGAGCATTGAGAGGAAGTTCTATGGCACAGGATCATTTTCTTCGCTGAAAGAGTTATCGCTGCAAGATTTTCGTAATTTAACAAACTGGGAAAGTATAGATCTAAGAGAAGCATTCACCTGCTTAAACCGACTGACAATCAGCAACTGCCCCCTTTTGATTAGCATGCCCCACTTTCCATCTCTTCAACAGCTAGAAATGAGGAATTGCAACCCAGTGATGCTAAGAACAGCAGCAGAGCTATTGTCACTCTCCACTCTTGTTATTGACAATTTTCCAGAGCTAGATTTTATACCAAAAGCACTACAAAGAAACAACCCACAGCTCATGTCTTTGACAGTTTGCTCTTGTCCCAAGCTTCATTCGATGCCCACAAATTTCGGAGAATTCCAAGCTCTGAAGTCACTAAGAATCGGTTGGTGTCAAGATCTGGAGTTTTTGCCACAAGGATTGACTAATCTCACTTCTTTGGAGACATTGGAGATTATTGAGTGTCCCAGATTAGGCTCTTTGCCAACAGCAAGCATAGAAGGGTTGAGCTCGCTTCGATCTCTGTCCATTGAAAATTGTAATGGCTTTACTTCTTTGCCAATTTCTATGCAGCACACTACAGCCCTGGAGCGCTTAACTCTGATGTATTGTTCAAATCTGGCTTCTCTGCCAGATAACCTGCGACACCTCTCCACACTTAAAAGTTTGACCATTTTAAGCTGCACAGAATTGGCATCCCTGCCTAATGATCTGCAATTTGTTACTGCATTGCAAAACCTGGAAATTCATGGTTGCCCAAAACTCATGGCAGTGCCTGAGTGGATTGGAAACCTGACTTCACTTCGATCTCTAGCAATTTCAGATTGCAAGAATCTCAAGTCATTGCCAGAAGGTTTCCAACATCTTAGTGCACTTCAACATCTGTCAATCAGAGATTGCCCTGATCTTGAAAATAGATGTGAAATGGGGAAGGGAGCTGAATGGCAGAAAATATCTCACGTACCCTATCTCCATGTTGGGCCATCAACATTGCATCAAAGGCGTGAATTTGCTAGTAGATCCTTGGATTCACAGGTAAACAACTTTCCAGTTCTTGCTGTTAGTCTGTTACCAACTTGAAATAACCCTTTGCCAATTAGATATCAAATAATCTCTCCCTTTTTTTCTCTTTTGAAAACAGTGAATCATCGTCCATAAAGAAAGGATTTCTTGTAATTGGAGTATGGAAGTAATTGAAGACTGCCATCTGTAACTTGTACATGGGAAAAAAAAAGGCTTCAACTGAAAGATGTGATTTGAATTGGTATAAAATGTTTTGCAGTATGTCAGTGCTCCTAGAGGCAGCACCACAATTTCACAGCTTATTTACTTATTTACTTAGGAGTGGTAACTCAAAAACCCCATCTAAACACGTGTATGAACAATTTCATGTAAAAAAAAATAAGGATCTCCATCAGATCTAAATTATTATATAACTAAAAGAAAAAATACACCTGCAGAAAAGAGAACAGCCAAGTAACTTATCCCATTTCAAGACCAAAGATATTACGAACATCCATTCAAAAGAAATGCTGTGAACATCAAAGTGTGTGTTTGATTGAAGAAAAGCTGTAATTACTATATCTGGGGATGAATTGTACACAATGAACATCCTGTAAATTGTCTACTTATGCCTCAATTTATTTTCTTTGATGAACCTAACAGCTCTGATACTAGCAGCGTTACTTTTACAGCTTGATTATTACATAAAACAGCTAGGATTCACTTGAAGCAGCAGCATCATCTTTGTGCTTTATCATGCCCGAGTCAACGAGAATTGGAATCTCTGCTGCGAGCCATGGAGCAAGACCCAAACAAAGTGCATGTGCTATACCAAACCTAGGACTGCCAATTCAAGAGCAAGTTGAAAAAAACTTGATATTGGGAAAAAGAAGCGGGTAAAAAAAAATGATTCAAGCAATCAAAAAGTACAAACATTAATTCAAAAGAAAAAAAAACATACAAGTAATGGAGCTCAAGAGCACAAACGTCAAATGCCAAAAACAAAACCAATACCCAACCAAAAAGAGAGAATCGCTAAAAATTTGCAAGAAAGGATAAATTGGACCTCTATTTTTTACTTGTATATATGGCGTGCACTTTAATTTCAAACAGGGGTTTGAGGTGCCACCTAATGCTTTGCAAAGTATCTTGTAGATAGCGCTCATAGGACAAAGTATAGTGCTCACAGTAATGTCCAAAATGAACAAGGTATGCTATTGTATATTGCATATTGCTGGTTAGTTAAAAGGCAACTTGGATGATGCAAGTGGTCTTATCATAAATGAGTCAAATGATCACATCAACCAGCTAAGATGATTGCCCAATCATAAAGAATATATATGATCAAGTAGAGAGATGTGCCCGACTACCACAGCCTAAAATTAGCTATGCTTAAGTAGTTTAACTCCGAAAGTTCCACTTTCTAAGCAGTCATTGCAGAACAAAATATTTTTTCCCTAGCTTCACTACTTTTTTTTTTCTTTTTTTAACTGCAGAGTGGGGAGGCAAGGCGATCCCTTAACCTATAGAGGCCGAGGAAGTTATAGCACTACGCTACACAACCTTCGGCCCATGCTTCACCACTAAGCATGTGCTAAAGCAACAAAAACACTAGGAAAAAAAAAAGGATTAGGAAAACAGAAAAGAAGGCCTAAAAGTAAAGTCAGATAAAAAATTTTAGACAAAACACAATCACACAATGAATTTTCAAAACTAAAGTCTATAGGAAGCTATATGCAGAAATGAATGAATAAAGGATATCAATATTTGGGTAAAACACCACTAGAAATAACTTAAAAAACTTGCTCATACTACCATGCTTCTACCTGTTTCACATTTCATCTAAACGGACTTAAAATGCTTCCCCCTTGAATTATGCATAGAGAATTTGAAATCCTAAGTTTCCATAATCCCATATGACAAAAACTCAGGAAATCACACTAACCAACTTAGTTCCTTTCAATCTCAAATAAATGTGTTATGCACAAAGCATATCATAAATCTACAAAATCCAGTTAAACAATTCAATAAACAACACAAACAGTAAAATTAAACATTGAACATACCAATTTTTAGCCCACAGCGGCTTGAAATGGACAGTCAAGCAAATCTTCCCTCCTCTATACATCTACATACACCCCAACAAGATCAAACAAACAAATTGCCCTTAGCCACAAAATCAAAACTCAAGATTTATAAAAAAAAAAAAAAAGAGAACTAACCTTTTGGGTCTTGCCATCAAGCTGAGGCAACTCAAGCTCAGGAGCAGTAGCAGGATAAGTAATCGGAATATCGAACTGGAGATCAAATTCGTACTTGAGAAGATTATGGACGTACCAGCATTTGCCAGTCCAACGTGTCCCTTCGGGATTGGCAGCAGAAATTCGAAACCAATCATTGTCTTTTGATTTGTTCATCTGAGTATATGCGATCAAAGCTTTGTACTCTTCCTTTAATCTTTGCATCCATGCAGCTCCGTCTCTTGGCCCTGCTTTCGTCGTCAAAAGTGGGATCTGGGTTAATGTCGATTTCGTGTTTGGATCCCATCCCTCCATTTTTGCACCCCAAAGCTCTTCCGCTTCAGCCCTAAGCCTCAGAATTTTGATGATTTGATTTGATTCTGGAAACTCTACGTTTCATCAATTTGTAAGTTTTGGATTTCTTTCTTTCTAATTTTACCAAATTGCCCTTACTGTATGAATTGTAGCTTTGTTAGCCGGATCGCTTTTGCACCATGTTTGCAGCAAATAATACAAGGGAAAAAGAAAAAAAAACAAATTAAGAAAATATTTGGCAACTCAGCATCTAGAGCTGCAATTAAATTAAAATTATCTTTTAATCATTAATACAAATATTGTTCATTTAAAATCGAAGGTATACAAATACTAAAGTTTAAAAATTATGTTGTATGAGTAGTCTCATGCCATGCATGGATTGGGATAAAATAAGGGGAAGGAAAGGAAATTGAAGGAGAATGAGATTTTATGCTCTTTGGCAATTATAAATATTTTTAAGTAGAAGAGAATTGAACTCATTTCCTTTGGAGAAAGAGAAAATCATTACACTTCAAATTGAAAGTAAATATTTTTATCCCTATTATTTTATTAATAATTCTAAAATAATAACCCTTTTATATATTTAGATTTTTATTTCTTATTTTCTTAGATTTTTTTTCTTTTCTAATTTGTTGTTCTTACTTCTCTCATTTGTTGTGGTTAGCTTGTTTCAAGTTTTCAATTTGAGATAACTGTTTTATATTTTAAAAAAAAAATTAATATGTTACATCTATGTATGTGTTTATGTGGTGTTTATATATTAATTTATTAATTAGTACTTTCTTGAATGTTATGTATTTATGTGTTGATTTTTTTTCTTTCTTAGTTGTTTTTTTTTTATTGTTGAAATTATGTGTAGAAACTGATGTATTATATAAATGTAATATATTGATTTAGTCGTCTTTTTATAATTATTATTCATTTTCCCTTCTACTTATCCAAACACAATTCTAATATTTCTCCTTATTTTACATTTCCATTCATTTTTTATCATCTAAATACAATTGAATTTAAAATTTCTCTTCCCTTCCCTTTACACTCTGTTTGGATGGGGTAAGGTGGTGGTTCATTAAGAAAAGGTAAGAATGGAAAAGGTAAGGGAGGAAAGATATACTACTTAATTGTTGTTTGGGAATAAGTGAGGTGAGGTAAGAGTTATATTAATAGGGTTAGGTATTTAAAAGACATAAATATCCCCAGTTATGTAAAATAATATTTTTTTTACTTTTTTTTATTCTTTATATTTATTTTTAAAATTTTTTTTATTTTTATTTTTCACACTTATTTTTTTATATTTTTACACCCATTTTTTATTATTTTTATATTTGCTTTTTTATATATATATTTATATATTTTTTATAT